>JABMDO010000847.1:0-24164 GCA_014851415.1 Cnaphalocrocis medinalis | reverse complement strand
ACTTCACATATAATGCGGCCGGACCTTAGTGCTCACATGTTATGTGTGGCTCTTGAGCAGTAAAGTGTGACGACCGCTGGTCTAGACCATCTGTACACCAAAATTCATTAAATGCGTTCAATAATTTTGGCGTGAAAGAGTAACGGACAGACAGAGTTACTTTTGCATTTATGAATATAAATAAAAAAAAACTTTATTTGGCATTTTACAAAAGGTTTTTTTTAAAAACGTAAACTATTGCTCTGTCTTTTTCAAATGCATCACAATGAAAGAGACGAAGCGATAGCGAGGATAGTATTTCAAACTCATGGTAGTGCTACTGAACAGAAAAACATAAAGATACAAATATTTAGCCCGACCTGGGGAACGAACCCTCAAGCGCAGCCGTCGCTTTAAAGTACGACCCACAGCGCCACTGAGGCAGTCACCCTATGCCTATAGGAAATCCATACTTCCATACTAATATTCTGAATGCGAAAGTAACTCTGTCTGTCTGTCTGTCTGTCTGTCTGCTACTCTTTCACGCCAAAACTACTCAACGGATTTAAATGAAATTTGATATAGGTACAGATAATCTAGACCCTGAGAAAGGACATAGGCTACTTTTTATTGCGAAAAGGGGGTTGTAAGGGGTTGAAAGGGGGGTAAAAAGTTACTTTTCCACGCGGACGGAGTCGCGGGCGGCCGCTAGTATAAAATAAAGACCAAAAAAAAGGAAAAAAAAAAGCAAAAAAAGAAGCTGAAGAATGAGGCTGAAACTAAGATCAACTGAATAGTAATTACACGTTTCAGAAACTATACGAAACGTGCAGGTTTTCCCATGAAGTTATCCCTCACCGCGGAGCTAATGATGTACGAAGCTTTGTGCAATAAAGTTTTAAATAAAAAATAAATAAATACGCATATAAATAAGAACAATTTTAAGATGCGAGGACGGATTCGGATCTACAACCTCCCAAATGGGAGGAGCGTTCTTATTCACTAAGCTACCGTCATAAATCATAAGTAAGACGAACCTAGAGCATTTAACCCGATGAACTTAAAAGTCGGTCATAGTACAGTATCGAACTAAACACTTCAACTGATAGCCAATTATCACGCCAGAACAATACAATTTCCCAACAATGCAGTTTGCCCGCAAGTATTTCAGGAATTCAGCCTGAATTCAGCGGACCGTTGTACTTCACAGCTACAGGTGCATTGCTTCATTTGTCTGTTACAAGAGAAATAAAAAAAAACTACAAGTGCATTGCTTCATTTGTCTGTTTACAAGAGAAATACAAAAAAACATCGAGAAACTCGCAGGAAAACTTTATAAAACTCTATGCGACTCCAATAGATTCAAATAGCTACTAATGCGCGTCTGTTGTTAACAATCTCTCGTCAAACATATTAGGTATGTTTTTTATTCAATAACTAGTGGTCCTTCGTTTCGGCACAAGGGTCAAACCAACAGATAAATACACTTAAACTACTTTTTTTTCTTTTTTTTTTATGAGATAGGGGGTAGACGAACAGACGGATCACCTGATGGTAAGTGATTACCGCAGCCCATGGACACCCGCAACACCCGAGGAGTCGCAAATGCTGCCGACCTTTTAAGAAGGAATAGGTACGCTCGCTTTTTGAAGATTTGTAGGTCATTGTTATAATGTTGTCATAGTTCTTTAAAGCCGTTAAATAAGAGTCATCCCTTATTAATCCTTAATTAACGTGATTTATAAGTGAAGATAGTTGAAGCTAAAGGAATGACAAGTGACATAGACAATTTTTTCTCTTTCTCTAAACCGGGTGGAACTGCGTGGCTCAACTAGTTTTTTTAATTGAACTAAGCTTCATAACAAGTTAGAAAATCGAATAAACAAATACTCCTTGTAAACAAAAGGTGAGAAACAAAATAGGATACAATTAGTGTCTGGGTCTGAGGGTAACAAAGCCCTTTGTTTCGTCTCACAATACCGCCATAATGATACCAACCCCGCCAGGGCTTGGAAATATGAAATACAGTTGTTATAAAAACTAGCATTTATTTTAAAGCTTTCTCCTGGACTACGTGTGGGCTTAGCCCTGGTGCCAGAGTTAGAAATTCCACCCTTGTATGTAATATGGTATCAGTGCGTCCTACCAGTCATGACATACGGGGCCGAAAGAAGTGGACACTAATAGCACGGTTAGTCCACAAGTTTAAAGTCGCTCAGCGGGCTATGCTCGACGTTTCTCTGCGACATCGAATCCGATACAAGGTGATCCGGCAGAGAACCAAAGTTATCGACATAGCTCACCGGATTAGCAAGCTGAAGTGGCAGTGGGCTGGCCATATCTGCCGCAGAACTGACAACCGTTGGGGTAAACGAATACTGGAGTGGAGACCGCGTCTAGGTAAACGCAGTGTAGGACGACCTCAGGCCAGATGGAGTGACGATCTGCGCAAGAGAGCTGGCTGGAGCTGGGTGCGAGTAGCCGAAGATCGATCAAAGTGGCGAGCATTTGGAGAGGCATATGTCCAGCAGTGGACTGCAACAGGCTGATGATGATGATGAACGTAATGTGGACCACTACCAAAATTAATAACCAACTCATGGAAAACCGACCCGCAGCAGGCGGTTCGCCGATTGACTATGGGCACCGGATTGAGTGGTATACCGGAAGCCCAATCAGGTTATCAAACTCGCCCGAAAAAAACTCACTTGCCACTACCATACTAGCCCGCGAGACTACCCAATCTGCCATTTATCACATTAAACAAGACAATTTAAAAATTTGGTTCCGCTTTTGTATTTCAGCTTTGTAAAATTAAAGGTTAGAGTGCTTCATCCTGACACTCGCAAGTGGACTCAATGATTTTATTTAATGTCAATAGGGTGTCTCACCAAACCAAACTGGAGTCGTACATCAACTAAAGATAATTGATATGTTTATTGTGTCTTAAGGGTAATGCAGCCATTTCGACCGCTCGTGAAATGAAACCTACAACTGTGGTCGGTGGGACCCAACATTCTCAACATACCGACACCTAAAAGGTTTAAATATTCACACCAGCTGTCCCCATAATTCCCTGAGAAATTCATTTTAAACTCGAGCTCTCACATATGAAATTCATATACGCTGGCTTTTCTTAAACCCGGCAGTCTAGGATATACCTGGTTATATCAATTTTCTGGCCCACAGTAGCCGGGTATAGCATATTTTATTCAAAGTGTGGAGATACAGCGTGGTAAATGTCAGCGAAGAAAGGCCATACATTACGAAAAGATGACGCTGAGTGCAGATTACATCGCGCAAGTGTATGTATCGATTTGTATCCGTATCTCTCTTGTGTAACAGATAATCGTCATCGATTTCTGTAGAAATTACTTACCTCTTAATTTTCTTTATAAATAGTATAGGCCGGATTGGCAAGAGTTGGCTGAAAATTAGAGTGGCGAATTCTCGTGTCGGAGGCCAAGATCCTTAGTGTGCTCGTGTCAATAGTACTATAGGAGATAAGTCATTTCTTTGAAAGATTACTTACTGTATCTTTCCTTTCCTGTAGCGTAGAGAGGGCCTTTTTTAAAAGGATTTTATTGTTGATCCTGCGTTACTGAGGTACGGGTACGCACATACAACCTAACGCTTTTGTATTTCAGCTTTGTAAAATTAAAATACAATCCAAAGCTATGTAATTAAAATTGTATGGTGTTCTCGGGAATAAGGACTCATTTACCTTTTTTTATGATTCATTTCTAAAGTTATATGCATACCCAATATAGGTACAGAGTGTATCTGTGAATAACCACGTATTCGGCCAAGCATTCAGTTCAAAATTTGTTCTATGACTTTTGGAAATTCGCACTTAAATTTCAACTTTTCATACAAAATTAGTACGTGACTTGTTCATTTTCCATGGGGAGTAAGTAGAAAATTATCGACAAATTTTCATAAGTCATAGGACAATGTTGTTCAGAGTGATTGGTAGAGGATATGGTAAAGAGATGTAAATGGTTTATACCTCTGTTTTGTGTGCAATAAAAAGCATATTCATTCATTCCTTCATGTACACAGATACTCTCTGTATACGTTATTTATTGTAATGATCAAAGCTGAGAGTCAAAAGCACCGAAATCTGTGTCCACCTTACACAAGTCATCCTTCTCAGACCTAAACATAAGAAAACATGCTTTGAATAATTTAGGGATCTTACAGAATGATTCCATAGCAAAAACAAAGTACATACCTATAGGTAATTCATTAATTAAACGCCTGTAGGTATTTTGAGAAGTTTAATTGCAGCCGAGAAACTGTTCTTCTGTTTTAACTTCAGAATTGATGTTTATTTACTGTCAGCAAAGCATTTAGAAGGAAAATTAAACAAACACTTGTTTTCATGAAATATTGCGAAGTGAGCACATTATTTATGTATAAATAATGTATTCAACATTAAGGGCGATGGTAGCTCTGTATCTTTTATCTGATAGGTGGAAAACGAGCAGACGGATCACCGAATGATAAGCGACTGCCGCCGCCCATATACACTTGCACCACCAGTAGAGTCACAAGTTCGCTTTTATCTCCAACCTTTTACCCCCTTTCAACCCCATTGGGGAATGGGGCCTCCGGTACCCTCACTCACTCGACAAAACACAGCGCAGCGCTGCTTCACGCCGGTCTTCTGCGAGGCAGTGGTATCACACCAGTTGAGCCGGTTTATTCTTGCCGAAGCGTGGCTCTCCCACGCAACTGTGAATATGAATGCGCCTTTCATACAGTGAGATCCTAGGTTCGAATCCGAACATACACCTCTGGATTTTCCAAATCTATGTACGGATTTGTACCATTAGCTCAGTAGTGGATTGATGACCACAAACCCGAGCTATGTTTGGAAAACTCGAAACATACTTTTTTTAATATATTGGCTCATTAAATTGCCTCACCTCAGCCTGATGATGAGCAAGAGGAGAACCCACGTTGCAGTTACAACGGACGTGACGGCACGGTATCACATCCGTTGGCACTGCCATACTGGCCTGCGAGATGCTTCTTCACGCTTCTTGAAGGTGTCCATATTGTAGGTAGTCCACTTTTTTAATCTACCGCTTAATATCTATCTATCTATCTACTATCCTTGTCACTCCGCACATAATGGAACGAGCGCCCAATAACACGTCAAGCTACCGTGTTTAATAACGCATGTGTATTAGCCCAGTCTGTAGTGGATTGGTTATCCAAACCCGCGCTGTCTGGAAAACTCTTTTTAATCTACCGCTTATAGTACCTAAGTATTTAATATCTATATATCTACCATCCTTGTCACTCCTTACATAATGGAACGAGCGCCCAATAACACGTCAAGCTACCGTGTTTAATAACGCGTGTGTATTAGCCCAGTCTGTAGTGGATTGGTTATCACAAACCCGCGCTGTCTGGAAAACTCTTTTTAATCTACCGCTTATAGTACCTAAGTATTTAATATCTATACATCCTTGTCACTCCGCACATAATGTAACGAGCGCCAATACACGTCTAGCTACCGTGTTTAATAACGCGTGTGTATTAATTAGCCCAGTCTGTAGTGGATTGGTTATCACAAACCCGCGCTGTCAGGAAAACTCTTTTTAATCTACCGCTTATAGTACCTAAGTATTTAATATCTATACATCCTTGTCACTCCGCACATAATGGAACGAGCACCCAATACACGTCTAGCTACCGTGTTTAATAACGCGTGTGTATTAATTAGCCCAGTCTGTAGTGAATTGGTTATCATAAACCCGCGCTGTCAGGAAAACTCTTTTTAATCTACCGCTTATAGTACCTAAGTATTTAATATCTATACATCCTTGTCACTCCGCACATAATGGAACGAGCGCCCAATAACACGTCTAGCTACCGTGTTTAATAACGCGTGTGTATTAATTAGCCCAGTCTGTAGTGAATTGGTTATCATAAACCCGCGCTGTCTGAAAAACTCTTTTTAATCTACCGCTTAAAGTACCTTCTTAATATCTATCTATCTACCATCCTTGTCACTCCACACATAATGGAACGAGCGCCCAATAACAAGTCAAGCAACCGTGTTTAATAACGCTTGTGTATTAATTAGCTCAGTCTGTAGTGGATTGGTTATCACAAACCCGCGCTGTCTGGAAAACTCTTTTTAATCTACCGCTTATAGTACCTAAGTATTTAATATCTATACATCCTTGTCACTCCTTACATAATGGAACGAGCGCCCAATAACACGTCAAGCTACCGTGTTTAATAACGCGTGTGTACACAGTCGCAGATGCTCCTTTTGTGCGCGTCATCAACATATTGCCAGTGTGTACGTACCTTTGTTTCTCTTTGTACCTAATTCTTGCTTTACTGCTCTTTGTGATCTTTATGTGTGCACAAAGGAGGATGAATGGGGGTGGAAATAAAAGTACCAGAGTGGGGAATGTGTGGTAGAGACAGCAGCTGATGTTACTCTACACTCTTTCACCCTTAATACAAAACGAAGATTATAGTTAGGCTTGATTTAAAAATTATGCTGCTTTAACAAAAGTCACAAATAAAAGTGACAGCATCAGTTTCAGTTAACTGTGGGAGAGCAACGCTTCGGCATGAATGGGCCGGCTCGACCGGAGTGATACCTCTGCCTCACAGAAAACCGGCGTGAAGCAGCCCCTGTGTTGTGTTTCGCCAAATGATTGAGGGTACCGGAGGCCCACCCGGGGGGGAAGAGATAAAAGGTTGGCAGCGCACTTGTAACTCCACTGGTGTTGCAAGTGTCCATGAGCGGCGGCAATTGCTTACCATCAGGTGATCCGCCTGCTCGTCTGCTACCTATCACATAAAAAAAACGAAGATTAAAGTTAGGCTTGGTTTATATAAAAGTGACAGCATCAGTTTTCAACCAAGTCTACCTTTAGATATCGTTTTATAATAAGGGGGCAGGTGTCCAAAAAGAGGTCAACTTTTAATTTTTCGAAAAGATGTTGACTGTTATAATAGCATTTACTTATGAGCGCTGAACGAGTTACTAATATCTTACCAATCGATATTTATTTTTCTTTCCTTTTCTATCTATTGGAGGATGGAGGCTCTTATTATCGGAGGCCAAGACTCACTATGGGTCGGTGCGCCAACCTAGTTAGTTTTTTTTTCTATCTATTACTTGATGGTGATAGTATGTGGAAAAGAACAGTTAGATGTTAATATTTATGTATGTATATTTAACGAATTGAAAGTCTACGTGAAAATTATCACTTAGACGTCAATAACATTCTGACGATGGAAGTATGTAGGTATGTTTACTTGAACACTTTGCTCGCTGACGTATCTATACCTGTCTGCTGCTGACTGTACCTCATAAAAACCAAAGTGCGATGTATTCACACATTATACAGGTTTATATGTAGAAGAAGTTTAAATTAGAAGTGTAGCTAAAGAAGTCTTTACCGGACAAGATATTGTACAGTAACAAATATATCCTGCGAACTTGGTTGATCGTAAGATTAGCCGCCGTAGCTGTGTATCTGTTGGAGGATTTATTTTATTTATTTATAAGTAGTTTAACTTGTACCTACCTAAGGGCACAAAATAATTACACACAGAATGTAGACTCAGCCTGATTTTGAATTTAGAAGAGTTCGTTCGTTGACATATGCTAGGGTTGTTGCCCGGCATGAGTACATAAGCGCGCGGCCTCTACCTCAGACCTCGACATTTCGACAATCTTATGTCATAGGCTAGGATTAATGTGGTCGAAAAGGCGTATTTCCCCGTTAGTGCGCATGCGTGAGTACATGACACGTTTTTAGCTCTTAGTGGGCAGCCTACTTTCTGTGTATAATTATTTTGTGCTAAGGGGCATTCCATTGATTTAAGTTAAGAACTGAAAAGTATTGTACTCATCACAGTAAAAAGTTATACTTGCCGAGTGTCCCCGTGCCAATGCTGTTTTTCCTCACAGGACACAAAGTCCCAGACAGCGGAGGGACAGAAACAAATTACTTTAAGTTAGAACGAGGGATTTTGTAGAAGAAAGTGGGACAAATCCCGCCGGAACGAAATAGATCTGCATCAATTAGTGTCAACCCTAATATCGTTAGTCCTTTCGATAGATTTTACATCGGACGATTGAAGCTGTTGATGGCAACACAAAGTGGTTATTATTTTGGATGGCAACCCTGTCGGTTGTCTGTGTGTTTTTTTTGTCCGACGCCATTTAATTTTATCACCAAACCGTTCTATAAATTACTAAGCATTACTAAGTATTAAGATGTGAATGTGTTAATGTGATGAATTACTTAATTAAACCACTTACTTAGTAAATAACTACAGTCCACTACATCAAGGCTTTCAATTGCTCCAAACAGAAGCTAAGAGCCCGTATAAGAGAGTAAGATATAGTATTTCACCCCCGTATTTATACTCCTAGCACTCGTCAGACGCATAAAAAACGTCATCGGGTCAGGTTTGTAGGTTTTATTATTTATTCATTTATTTGCAATACATATGACTACAGTAGTAGAAGGTGCACAGTATACGCATAAAAATCAGATAAAAATCTCCCTAAGAGTGAGCTGGAAAGTAGGAGAAAATCACTTATAGTCTGGGCGGCCATTGCACGTCTAATGACCATATTCGAGTTAATGGAAAATTTACACCATAGTTAAACCATATCTAACTAAGTTAGATGGCTAATCTTGGAGGTTTATAGATATGTATATGTAGGTATGTATGTAGTCTGATGCTAAAAGCATGTTTAAGCATTATCATAAATGTAAGACAACTTTAAATCACCGAGCACAACTTTCGTTTGTCTGTTCAATAAAAAAAACTGTAATGACGTACTGTAGTAGATAGTAGCGATGACTTGATTTCTATGATGGAGGCTTTTGCCGTGCACTGGAACAGTATGGGCTGATACTTTCCTTTTATTTTTTTCTTGAGCCTTCTACTTAATTTATAACTTTTCGTTTTGGATATTATAATTACCTATCTTATTCAATGGATTGGTCGATGACACTGTGTCTTTTTTACTTTTTGATAATTACACATTGTAATAATAGATATATTAAAATTAAGATTCTATGTACCTATAATTGTATAATGTACATACCGTAATATGTACGAAATTCGCATGTTATTTTATATAGCTAAATAGGCATAAGAAACCTTTATTTATTAAGACCTACATTATGTATCACCCTATTTAATAGCGAATAAAAAATTTTGTATTTTGTACGTACAGTGTAAACGCGTATAAATATCGCCGGACGTCCCCGTCTTTATTTTCCACAAAGCTCGATGTTGTAAACGAGATTTTTCCCAATTTCCTTTATTTGTTACTTCTCCCTAAACATCCCCTGTCAATAGCTTTGACAATTTCTACCTAATACTTATCTTATCGAACCAAACATCAAAGGGAATATATTGTTGTTTTACGATGTAGGTACCTTTTTTTCCAGCCTTCGAATAATTTATTACCTACTAATTGTTTTTTTTAATGTGATAGGTAGCAGACGAGCAGGCGGATCACCTGATAGTAAGCAATTGCCGCCGCCCATGAACACATGCAACAAGTGCGCTGCTAACCTTTCATCCCCTTCCCCCCCGATGGCCGGTACCTTCACTCACTCGGCGAAACACAGCACAGGAGCTGCTTCACGCCGGTTTTCTGTGAGGCAGTGGTATCACTCCGGTCGAGCCGGCCCATTCATGCCGAAGCATGGCTCTCCCACAGTTAAAAAAACATCATAGATAAGTAAGTATTGACACACTCATCAGTTACGTTTCTCGGGATCACTCATTCAGGATTTGGAGAGTCAGGTAATCATGAGGAATCGACTACCATCTAACCATCACAACTTAAATAATAAATGTGCCAGACAACCACACCAGGTCTCAAACTAGGGCAACCCCTGTACTATGAGTACCAGGTGCCGACAATTAACTGGGGGCGTCATCACACCCAGACCCAAGAAAACTCAGAAAATGTAGTTTCCCAAATTGACTTGACCGGGAATCGAACCCGGAACTTTCGCGCTTTGGGGATATACCTTAGCCACTGCGCAATCGAGGCCCATAAGCCTTTTAAAAGGCATAAAACAAAGTAGGTACAGTCAGTCAAGAAAATGGTCTTGCATTCTAAGGTTGGAATCATAAGCAGAGAACCAACGGGTTAAATTTCCAAATTTTGACTTTGCATTTTTTTTTATTTATTTACTCAAAAACATCATACAGCTCAAATTACAGGTTTCCCCAATGGAATAAGTGTAGATTACTTAATTTATTTTTCACTATAACAAATAACAAACAAAGTAGCTTGTACAAATTCAGTCAAAGATCAGTTAAACAAGTCAACGGCCTCAGCGACTTTGTTAAGTGTTCGCAATGATCGTATCAATGGCGCTTCCCTCAATATATTTTTCTCTTCCCTCAAAGTAACGTTTTACCTATGAGCAGACTAGAGGTCGTCTAATGATAATTCATGGCCGCACCTATAGATAGTACAAACGTTACCTCTTGCCCGCATCCGGGCAATTTAATTAATTACTCATCAGCCCAGCTCAATTAGTGGGGCTCGCCGGTAATCGAATATCGATGTACGGAGTGTGCTCCAAATCTGTTTGTATTATTCATTAAAGGCTGCACGCAGTGAGCGGAAATTGATAGATCATTTCGCCAGAACAGATGTTGGGTTGGCAACTTCTTTAAGCGCAATCAATCAATTAAGGGTTTTAAAGACCGCTCCACACTTAGTCCGCGAATTACGCGCGAAGCGGTGACCACGAAGTCGTTTCGGATATGTGTCGCAACTTCGCGACATACTGCTGCACTCAGAGACGTTAATTAAACCTTTTCAACTGTGGGAGAGCCACGCTTCGGCATGAATGGGCCGGCTCGACCGGAGTGATACCACTGCCTCACAGAAAACCGGCGTGAAGCAGCCCCTGTGCTGTGTTTCGCCGAGTGAGTGAGGGTACCGGAGGTCCACCCGGGGGGAAGGGGATAAAAGGTTGGCAGCGCACTTGTAACTCCACTGGTGTTGCAAGTGTCCATGAGCGGCGGCAATTGCTTACCATCAGGTGATCCGCCTGCTCGTCTGCTACCTATCACATAAAAAAAAAAAAACCTTAATTGTCACTTAAGTATTAGCTTTTGCCCGCGGTTTTGCTCGCGCCACCCACTTCCCTAAAATGGGAGGTTAGAACGGGGCAAAAAGTAGCCTATGTTACTCTCCTTTTCTTCATCTATTTCCAATTGTAAAATCACGTCAATTCGTTGCGCCGATTTGCCGTCTTAGAAAGACAAACATACAGACAGACACGTTTCCCAATTTATAATATTATAGTATGGATAAACACTATTTATAATTAAGATAGGTAGTGAGCATTAAGGTTAAATGATTTCTTTGAGTGCGGCACCATAGAAAATAACATCTGATAATTAGTGATAAGACGTAGGTATACAAGTACTGTGACATATTTAATATCCATTTTCCGCATTTTATACCAAAGCGGCCACTTCAAAGCGATGCACCCTCTCTAAAGAACAATGCACATCCTTAAGTCTTTGTAAAGCTCTTTAAAAGGCAACTTAAAAGAAAGAAGGGAGATATATTGTCATAGTTCATTGTTTATATCGATAACTATCGGCCGATCAAGAACTAAACACTTACCTGGGTGATTTTCCCAAGCACTTTTTTTTTTTTTTCCCAAGCTCTAGCAGCGGCGAAGCTGAAAATCGATGTATCGAGAGTTACTAGTAACAGTTTTTATTTTTTTGGTAAATATTTGAACTATTATTTATGACATGTCATCAGCGTTTTAGCCTTTAGATATGTATTTATTAGTTTAAAAAATGTTGGAAGACCTAAATTCTAATTACGGTGGACTGTCCGAATTGCATTAGTTTACAATAAAAGTGTTATTGTAAGTTTTTGATGAATAATTGTAACTTTAAAATAATGTACACTTAAAATACAATAGACGAGACTTCAAATTAATCAAACAGAATTATTTAAATATTAATAATTGGAATTTTATATCGATCTCAAAAATGTCCCGCGGAAAATAGCAATAACGGTGGCGCGTTTTGAATCCTTCTTTACTTGTCACGATGTGCTTTGGGAGACACGAGCTCTGCTTCCTCCTACCGCTCAGTGTGTCCCCATGATCGGGATTAAAAGGACATGCGGCGCGCTGTCATCGTTTTCCCGCCAAACAAGTAAGTACTAGTTGCGGTGGCGCAGGAGAACGTTTTTCATCAATACCGGTGGCATGTATTTTGAGCTGTCTTTTCTCCTTTACATGAAATCCAGTTTTATAGCTTATTGAGATTAAGTTAACTGTCATATTTATAGACTGTAAGTTAGTGGTGGGATAATATATTTTTTTATAATACCAATTTTGTTACTGTTTCTAAGTCCGGTGGTGCAATCCCGGTGGCTCCGGTGGCGAAATATAGCGCCACCGTAATTGTACAGTGCCACTGAAATTGATTTTCTACTAATTACAGTACATTTCTGGGCTCTTTCCACACCCTTTGTGCCGATGAGCAACGGCGAAGAACTTGTCACTCCACATCTCATTTCCTGGGTCTGGGATGTTTATCTTCAGACCCATATCCCGAGCTTCTCGTCGAAGGTCGTCCAGTTTGGCCTGCATGTCAGCTCGTGTGTGGCTCAACAGGCAAAGGTCATCGGCATAGTCCAAATCTTCCAATACGTTGGACAGTCCCCACTCTATGCCTCAGCGTTTGTTCTAGGTTTAATGCATAATGCCATCCAGAGCGACAAATAAGAGGAGAGGCGAGAGGAGACACCCCTGACATACCTCCGGATCAACTGGTACGTCCTCCGAGACGAGGCCTTCGTGCGTCTCGACTCGACTCTACAAGAATAGTTCCAGTAGATGGCCTTGATTATGTTGGTGATCTTCTCGGAAACTCCGATTTCACGAGCCACCAGATAACGTTTCATTTTAGATAGCGTTTCAAAGACTTTTTCGAAATCCACAAAGGTCACATACATTTCCCTTCTGATGCCTGTTTGAAGATTATTCGCAAGGTGTTGATCTGGTCAGTACACGATCGGTTGGGTCGAAAGCCAACCTGCTCTTTGCGAAGAAGAGCTTCGACGGCCCTCGATACGATAGTCTGTCTAGGATGATCCAAGAGAGCTCTTCAAAAGGAATTGAGAGCATGGTGATGCCTCTCCTGTTGCCACATTCACTAAGGTGTCACTTCTTGGGTACGGTGATGAGAAATCCTTTTTTTTCTCTAATCCTTGGGCACCTCTTCGGCCAGCCAGCTGTTCTTCAAGAGGGGATTCAGCACGTTTTAGCATTTCCGCTGTGATGAGGTCCACTCCTAGGGCTTTCCCGTTTTTCGGGTATTGGATGGCCTTCAATACTTTTCCTCCTGTAGGGGGAGATAACATCAATGTTGCCTTATATATCTCCCTGAGATTACTGGCATTGTCAGTGCGTTAAGCTCGTTCGGCAATACTGTCAGCCCACAATCGGCGATCACGACGGGTACTGCGGTAAATTTTTCTGCGAATCTGTCGGTATTGGAGGTTGTTGAGTTTTGGATGGAGAGAGAGTTGAAGATGGAGTTCCCGTCTTGTCTCAATCAGGTTCCAGGTTTTCTGAGACATACAGTCTTCGCGTGTATGTGTTTTGTGTCCAAGGACGGCGGAGTTAGTCTCTGTATGGGCCATTTTGATATGGTTCCACTCCGCGTTGACAGAAAGTGTAGAGACATTTTCGAGGGCGTAAAAGCGATTTCGCAGTTTTAGCCCAAAGGCGGTCGGCCAGGTCGATTATCTTGCGAGCTTTGCTGTTGAATCGGGCCGTGATGATTCGCTCTGAGATGGGTTTCCAGTCCACTAGGCTCTTCGTCGCAACGTGAGAAAGGAGGAATCCTACGCCGTTTTCACGTACCTACGCCTTCTTCATCCTCCTTCCCAGATTAAAAAAAAGTAAGGCCCCTGGACGTTCCCAGTTCTCCGAATCCATTCCTACGCACTTGCTGTGGACGAGTATTTGCAGCTTGTATCTAAGCATTTCTGCTTCCACTTAGGCTAGTCGGCTATCCTCGCCGAGTTCGCACATTCCAACATGCTATTCGTGACCGTATTTTCATGCCAAAGGTCGTTGTAGCTTTATCGGTCCGGTTTTGTACTTCTTCAGTTTCTTCAGCTGGGTTCAGGTAAGCCAGTGATTAATCCACTATACCCTAGCAAGCTAGTAGGGCTGCCACCTTGGAGCCTGCAAGCGTGCTCGGTTTTGTTTCGGGTTTCCTTTCTTGTGAGTTTGGTTCGGTTTGGAGGCGCAGAAGACTCGCCTTTCGACCTGAGCTCAGCTGCACCTCAAGGTGGCGGCCGTGTGGTTGAACGGTTCCAGGAGGAACGACGGTGACGTGAGGTGACTTGGACTGGCTAGGGCTCTGCTTAAACTTGATGTTCCGCCACTAGCACTGCAGATGGTTTCTTAGCACTTTATTGGCAATGCCGTTCTCACTTACTAACAGTAATTCCCACTAAGACCATACCCTGATTCCCCCCTCCCCCCCCCCTTACGACTATTGCTATGCAACAACTTAAAACTGATCATATTCTACACGACTATTACCTTTATTAAAAAGTCATACAGGTTACATTAATTAACATCAACTAATGTGTACCTATATTAACGTGATTGCAATACAGCTACATGTCATATTATATCTAATTAAACTCAGGTTTTTAATTCAATAAATGACAATAAACAATAAAATTGTTTATTTATTATAATTTCGCTGGCTTAAAATAATCGCGGTGGTAGGGATTAAATTACGGTGGCTCAAATACAATTACGGTGGCTTGTAAAAATTTCAAATTGAAATATCTCTAAAAATAATTATAATATTTTTATGCCTCCTATATTTTTGAATACTACAATGTTTATTCTATTATGTGCCTCTCATAAAATGTATGTAAAGTGGTTTTGAAAATTCGCCACCGTAATTAGGCAAAAATGGAGTTTGTTGAAATTCACCCACCTACGCGTTGTAAGCGATACACAGCTATTGGTAATTTTTGGAACTTATAGCAAAGTAAGGACGGGTTACTATGTTTTCCATTCCTTTGAAATCAACTGTTCTTGTTCAACAACAAACTATTGACACAGAGTAAACCGTACTGTTCAAGTTTACCGCATGCCGATAGCGATCCTCCTAGCAAATACTTATGGCAATTAGAGTTGGCAGCCGAAGCCTTCGCTCGGCAGCGCAAACCACAATCTTAGCTGTTCACGATACTAATAGGTACCGAGTTTATAGTGACAGTAGATACAATTTATATGTGTGTTCAGAGAGGAAATACATTCACACTCACACATACACAGAAACACGCGCGCACACACACACACATAGTATAAATACATACACATACCACACACAGGGACACCAAACCCCCTCTCAGTACTCTTTCTCACGCCACACACACACACACACGCACACACACACACACACACACACCACACACACAAACACACACACGGACAGAAAGAGAGAGAGATTCGAACAACAACCGTACATTAATACATACATACTCTTACCTAAAAATTACGCACGCCAAAACATCACATGACGTGTCTTATTTTCCCCTTTGAAGTGAATTAAAATTTATATTTCACCATGATCAATAAAATTTCAATAAATATTACGTAGGTATGTGTCCACAACCAACTCGTAATGTATTTGCCATCTAAATTAACTGGAAAAAAAGCCTTTAGACTCTGATGATTACTGCATACATGTTTCCTTATTAAGGTTGGCTTGTACGTAAGCAGGGTAGGGAAACGTAGGGTTGCGAAATACCTATCCCGGGATTCACGGGATCTGGAATTATTGTGAGAATGTTCCACCTTACCTTCACAACCCTTTACCGGGGCAACCAGATTAAATGTAACATGGCAGCAGATGACGAAGCTGTCCCGTGGCTAATGAGTATACCTGTCTCATCCAAAGAAAGCTGAGACACAGCGCTAGAGAGGAAGCAAAACTCGGATTTGGTCGTAACGCCTGTTCGTTTTAGGCCTTCTGGCTACATTTTTCAAAAACTATCCGAAACGTTCTGTCTGTAACGTTGTTTTCTCTCATCGAGCTAATGGTGGAAAAATATAGTTAGATTGGAAAATCAAAAGGTGCATGGTCGGATTCTCGTCAACTTGTAATCTCCATCCACTGAACCACGGTCGATCACCCGTCGCTTTACTTTTTTGAAAACAGGCGGATCATCTGGTAAACGATTACAACACCAGAAGAATCACTAGTTCTACGTGTTCTAACAAAACTATGGGAAATGTAGGTTTTAAGCTTTTCACGTTGCATTATAACTATACAATATTAAAACGGGAACGGGAAACGGGGGGTCCGCTTGTGACCAAGGCTGCTGCAACGTAGCCGAAACTTAAAAATAAACGTCGCGTTAATTCCCGTTTTAATCCATACTTCCATACTAATATTATAAATGCGAAAGTAACTCTGTCTGTCTGTCTGTCTGTTACTCTTTCACGCCAGAACTACTGAACGGATTTAAATGAAATTTGGTATACAGATAGTCTAGACCCTGAGAAAGGACATAGGTTACTTTTTATTGTGAAAAAGGGGTTATAAGGGGTTAAAAGTTACTTTTCCACGCGGACGAAGTCGCGGGCGGCCGCTATTATTTTATAATTTTAAAGTGGCAATGGGCAGGGCACATTGCGAGGAGAACAGACGGCCGTTGGGGTTGGAAAGGTCCTTGAGTGGAGGCCACGCGCAGGAGGCCGCAGCCGTGGCAGGCCTCCCACCAGGTGGACCGTCGATCTGGTGAAGGTCGGGGGAGTCCATTGGATGCGGGTGGCACAGGACCGATCTGTGTGGAGAACTTTGGGGGAGGCCTATGTCCAGCAGTGGACGTCTATTGGCTGAAATGATGATGATGAATTTTAGGAAATGTAATTTTTTGTTCACATAATTCTGATGTTATCTATAGTATGAAGTAAGGAGATTAGAAAATCCCGGACTACCGGGATTAAGTAAGGCGATTATTTGAATCTCTATCGCCGCTCTAGGGTAAATATTATAGGGGGTGCTTCGCCGTACATCGCTTTGTGATTATTGTTTGTGGAGGGTTCACTTATTATTTATCGTGCACGGGGATGTTTATCAAGGACCTGACGAGAATTTCACGAGGAATTGGAAATGAGCACTAATAAATAGATACACAACCGCTAAGCAATAGGGTTCGTTACAAACCATAGATAATGCACAAGCGAAAATACCACCTTATTGTACAGTATATTGCTGTAGTTTTACTCTATGTCATGTACCTATTCTATTCCTGTACGATAAAGAATTCATAATTATCTATCTATAATGATAGCGATCTTTTGTGGAATTCTGGGAAAGTGGTTAGGTAAGGTCACCGACATAGCCCACTGAATTAGCAAACTTAAGTGGCAGTAGGCTGGACACTAGACATGCGCGAAATATATAACTGAGATGAAAAGAGAGACATATATCTTTTCATCATCATCATCAGCCTGTTGCAGTCCACTGCTAGACATAGGCCTCTCCAAATGCTCACCACTTTGATCGATCTTCGGCTACTCGCATCCAGCTCCAGCCAGCCCTCTTGCGCAGATCATCACTCCATCTAAATCTGGCCTGAGGTCGTCCTACACTACGTTCACTGAGACGCGGACACTCCAGAACTCGTTTACCCCAACGGTTGTCAGTTCTGCGGCAGATATGGCCAGCCCACTGCCACTTGAGCTAGCTACTCCGGTGAGCTATGTCGATAACTTTGTATTATGTCGATAAATCTTTTAGACCTGCGGATATATCACTCTTTTATATCTTCAACTCATTTCGCTCAGTAAACGAGAGGTGTGCTGTAATTCAATTTATACTTCATCAATCAGTGAGTGATTTGATCTCTTTTTTCTTCCATTCATTTCGCTCACTGCACGAGTCGAGATGTGTGGCTTAATTCTCTTTTGCCTGCAATTTTTTCTTCATATTTTCTACTACAACTCAGTCATATCTTTCGATGAGTTAGGTAAGAAGTTGTACTTATCTCGTCTCCATAGGCAAAGCTAGGGGTGGTTCGTAACTGGTTAAACAAACTACTAGCTGTATTTTCTATCTGGCCTATATCAACCCCCGGCTCTAGACTAGAATATGTTTATTATCCGTATATTGTTGTTTTACGATGTAGTACCTTTTTTTCCAGCCTTCGAATAATTTATTACCTACTATTGTTTTTTTTAATGTGATAGGTAGCAGACGAGCAGGCGGATCACCTGATAGTAAGCAATTGCCGCCGCCCATGAACACATGCAACAAGTGCGCTGCTAACCTTTCATCCCCTTCCCCCCCCGATGGCCGGTACCTTCACTCACTGGCGAAACACAGCACAGGAGCTGCTTCACGCCGGTTTTCTGTGAGGCAGTGGTATCACTCCGGTCGAGCCGGCCCATTCATGCCGAAGCATGGCTCTCCCACAGTTAAAAAAACATCATAGATAAGTAAGTATTGACACACTCGTCAGTTTCGTTTCGGGATCACTCATTCAGGATTTGGAGAGTCAGGTAATCATGAGGAATCGACTACCATCTAACCATCACAACTTAAATAATAAATGTGCCAGACAACCACACCAGGTCTCAAACTAGGGCAACCCCTGTACTATGAGACCAGGTGCCGACAATTAACTGGGGGCGTCATCACACCCAGACCCAAGAAAACTCAGAAAATGTAGTTTCCCAAATTGACTTGACCGGGAATCGAACCCGGAACTTTCGCGCTTTGGGGATATACCTTAGCCACTGCGCAATCGAGGCCCATAAGCCTTTTAAAAGGCATAAAACAGGGTAGGTACAGTCATTCAAGAAAATGGTCTTGCATTCTAAGGTTGGTATCATAAGCAGAGAACCAACGGGTTAAATTTCCAAATTTTAACTTTGCATTTTTTTTTTATTTATTTACTCAAAAATCATACAGCTCAAATTACAGGTTTCCCCAATGGAATAAGTGTAGATTACTTAATTTATTTTTCACTATACAAATAACAAACAAAGTAGCTTGTACAAATTCAGTCAAAGATCAGTTAAACAAGTCAACGGCCTCAGCGACTTGTGTTAAGTGTTCGCAATGATCGTTCAATGGCGCTTCCCTCAATATATTTTTCTCTTCCCTCAAAGTAACGTTTTAGCCTATGAGCAGACTAGAGGTCGTCTAATGATAATTCATGGCCGCACCTATAGATAGTACAAACGTTACCTCTTGCCCGCATCCGGGCAATTTAATTAATTACTCATCAGCCCAGCTCAATTAGTGGGGCTCGCCGGTAATCGAATATCGATGTACGGATGTGCTCCAAATCTGTTTGTATATTCATTAAAGGCTGCACGCAGTGAGCGGAAATCGATAGATCATTTCGCCAGAACAGATGTTGGGTTGGCAACTTCTTTAAGCGCAATCAATCAATTAAGGGTTTTAAAGACCGCTCCACACTTAGTCCGCGAATTACGCGCGAAGCGGTGACCACGAAGTCGTTTCGGATATGTGTCGCAACTTCGCGACATACTGCTGCACTCAGAGACGTTAATTAAACCTTTTCAACTGTGGGAGAGCCACGCTTCGGCATGAATGGGCCGGCTCGACCGGAGTGATACCACTGCCTCACAGAAAACCGGCGTGAAGCAGCCCCTGTGCTGTGTTTCGCCGAGATGAGTGAGTGAGGTACCGGAGGTCCACCCGGGGGGAAGGGGATAAAAGGTTGGCAGCGCACTTGTAACTCCACTGGTGTTGCAAGTGTCCATGAGCGGCGGCAATTGCTTACCATCAGGTGATCCGCTGCTCGTCTGCTACCTATCACATAAAAAAAAAAAAACCTTAATGTCACTTAAGTATTAGCTTTTGCCCGCGGTTTTGCTCGCGCCACCCACTTCCCTAAAATGGGAGGTTAGAACGGGGCAAAAAGTAGCCTATGTACTCTCCTTTTCTTCTCATTTCCAATTGTAAAATCACGTCAATTCGTTGCGCCGATTTGCCGTCTTAGAAAGACAAACATACAGACAGACACGTTCCCAATTTATAATATTATAGTATGGATAAACACTATTATAATTAAGATAGGTAGTGAGCATTAAGGTTAAATGATTTCTTTGAGTGCGGCACCATAGAAAATAACATCTGATAATTAGTGATAGTGATAAGACGTAGGTATACAAGTACTGTGACATATTTAATATCCATTTTCCGCATTTTATACCAAAGCGGCCATTCAAAGCGATGCACCCTCTCTAAAGAACAATGCACATCCTTAAGTCTTTGTAAAGCTCTTTAAAAGGCAACTTAAAAGAAGAAGGGAGATATATTGTCATAGTTCATTGTTTATATCGAAAACTATCGGCCGATCAAGAACTAAACACTTACCTGGGTGATTTTCCCAAGCACTTTTTTTTTTTTTTCCAAGCTCTAGCAGCGGCGAAGCTGAAAATCGATGTATCGAGAGTTACTAGTAACAGTTTTTATTTTTTTGGTAAATATTTGAACTATTATTTATGACATGTCATCAGCGTTTTAGCCTTTAGATATGTATTATTAGTTTAAAAAATGTTGGAAGACCTAAATTCTAATTACGGTGGACTGTCCGAATTGCATTAGTTTACAATAAAAGTGTTATTGTAAGTTTTTGATGAATAATTGTAACTTTAAAATAATGTACACTTAAAATACAATAGACGAGACTTCAAATTAATCAAACAGAATTATTTAAATATTAATAATTGGAATTTTATATCGATCTCAAAAATGTCCCGCGGAAAATAGCAATAACGGTGGCGCGTTTTGAATCCTTCTTTACTTGTCACGATGTGCTTTGGGAGACACGAGCTCTGCTTCCTCCTACCGCTCAGTGTGTCCCCATGATCGGGATTAAAGGACATGCGGCGCGCTGTCATCGTTTTCCCGCCAAACAAGTAAGTACTAGTTGCGGTGGCGCAGGAGAACGTTTTTCATCAATACCGGTGGCATGTATTTTGAGCTGTCTTTTCTCCTTTACATGAAATCCAGTTTTATAGCTTATTGAGATTAAGTTAACTGTCATATTTATAGACTGTAAGTTAGGTGGGATAATATATTTTTTTATAATACCAATTTTGTTACTGTTTCTAAGTCCGGTGGTGCAATCCCGGTGGCTCCGGTGGCGAAATATAGCGCCACCGTAATTGTACAGTGCCACTGAAATTGATTTTCTACTAATTACAGTACATTTCTGGACTCTTTCCACACCCTTTGTGCCGATGAGCAACGGCGAAGAACTTGTCACTCCACATCTCATTTCCTGGGTCTGGGATGTTTATCTTCAGACCCATTTCCCGAGCTTCTCGTCGAAGGTCGTCCAGTTTGGCCTGCATGTCAGCTCGTGTGTGGCTCAACAGGCAAAGGTCATCGGCATAGTCCAAATCTTCCAATACGTTGGACAGTCCCCACTCTATGCCTCAGCGTTTGTTCTAGGTTTAATGCATAATGCCATCCAGAGCGACAAATAAGAGGAGAGGCGAGAGGAGACACCCCTGACATACCTCCGGATCAACTGGTACGTCCTCCGAGACGAGGCCTTCATGCGTCTCGACTCGACTCTACAGGAATAGTTCCAGTAGATGGCCTTGATTATGTTGGTGATCTTCTCGGAAACTCCGATTTCACGAGCCACCAGATAACGTTTCATTTTAGATAGCGTTTCAAAGACTTTTTCGAAATCCACAAAGGTCACATACATTTCCCTTCTGATGCCTGTTTGAAGATTATTCGCAAGGTGTTGATCTGGTCAGTACACGATCGGTTGGGTCGAAAGCCAACCTGCTCTTTGCGAAGAAGAGCTTCGACGGCCCTCGATACGATAGTCTGTCTAGGATGATCCAAGAGAGCTCTTCAAAAGGAATTGAGAGCAAGGTGATGCCTCTCCTGTTGCCACATTCACTAAGGTGTCCCTTCTTGGGTACGGTGGTGAGAAATCCTTTTTTTTCTCTAATCCTTGGGCACCTCTTCGGCCAGCCAGCTGTTCTTCAAGAGGGGATTCAGCACGTTTTAGCATTTCCGCTGTGATGAGGTCCACTCCTAGGGCTTTCCCGTTTTTCGGGTATTGGATGGCCTTCAATACTTTTCCTCCTGTAGGGGGAGACAACATCAATGTTGCCTTATATATCTCCCTGAGATTACTGGCATTGTCAGTGCGTTAAGCTCGTTCGGCAATACTGTCAGCCCACAATCGGCGATCACGACGGGTACTGCGGTAAATTTTTCTGCGAATCTGTCGGTATTGGAGGTTGTTGAGTTTTGGATGGAGAGAGAGTTGAAGATGGAGTTCCCGTCTTGTCTCAATCAGGTTCCAGGTTTTCTGAGACATACAGTCTTCGCGTGTATGTGTTTTGTGTCCAAGGACGGCGGAGTTAGTCTCTGTATGGGCCATTTTGATATGGTTCCACTCCGCGTTGACAGAAAGTGTAGAGACATTTTCGAGGGCGGAAAAGCGATTTCGCAGTTTTAGCCCAAAGGCGTCGGCCAGGTCGATTATCTTGCGAGCTTTGCTGTTGAATCGGGCCGTGATGATTCGCTCTGAGATGGGTTTCCAGTCCAGTAGGCTCTTCGTCGCAACGTGAGAAAGGAGGAATCCTACGCCGTTTTCACGTACCTACGCCTTCTTCATCCTCCTTCCCAGATTAAAAAAAAGTAAGGCCCCTGGACGTTCCCAGTTCTCCGAATCCATTCCTACGCACTTGCTGTGGACGAGTATTTGCAGCTTGTATCTAAGCATTTCTGCTTCCACTTAGGCTAGTCGGCTATCCTCGCCGAGTGTTCGCACATTCCAACATGCTATTCGTGACCGTATTTTCATGCCAAAGGTCGTTGTAGCTTTATCGGTCCGGTTTTGTACTTCTTCAGTTTCTTCAGCTGGGTTCAGGTAAGCCAGTGATTAATCCACTATACCCTAGCAAGCTAGTAGGGCTGCCACCTTGGAGCCTGCAAGCGTGCTCGGTTTTGTTTCGGGTTTCCTTTCTTGTGAGTTTGGTTCGGTTTGGAGGCGCAGAAGACTCGCCTTTCGACCTGAGCTCAGCTGCACCTCAAGGTGGCGGCCGTGTGGTTGAACGGTTCCAGGAGGAACGACGGTGACGTGAGGTGACTTGGACTGGCTAGGGCTCTGCTTAAACTTGGTGTTCCGCCACTAGCACTGCAGATGGTTTCTTAGCACTTTATTGGCAATGCCGTTCTCACTTACTAACAGTAATTCCCACTAAGACCATACCCTGATTCCCCCCTCCCCCCCCCCTTACGACTATTGCTATGCAACAACTTAAAAACTGATCATATTCTACACGACTATTACCTTTATTAAAAAGTCATACAGGTTACATTAATTAACATCAACTAATGTGTACCTATATTAACGTGATTGCAATACAGCTACATGTCATATATTATATCTAATTAAACTCAGGTTTTTAATAATTTAATTCAATAAATGACAATAAACAATAAAATTGTTTATTTATTATAATTTCGCTGGCTTAAAATAATCGCGGTGGTAGGGATTAAATTACGGTGGCTCAAATACAATTACGGTGGCTTGTAAAAATTTCAAATTGAAATATCTCTAAAAATAATTATAATATTTTTATGCCTCCTATATTTTTGAATACTACAATGTTTATTCTATTATGTGCCTCCCATAAAATGTATGTAAAGTGGTTTTAAAAATTCGCCACCGTAATTAGGCAAAAATGGAGTTTGTTGAAATTCACCCACCTACGCGTTGTAAGCGATACACAGCTTGGTAATTTTTGGAACTTATAGCAAAGTAAGGACGGGTTACTATGTTTTCCATTCCTTTGAAAACAACTGTCTTGTTCAACAACCACTATTGACACAGGTAAACAGTATGTTCAAGTTTACCGCCTGCCGATAGCGATCCTCCTACAAATACTTATGGCAATTAGAGTTGGCAGCCGAAGCCTTCGCTCGCAGCGCAAACCACAATCTTAGCTGTTCACGATACTAGGTACCAGTTTTATAGTGACAGATACAATTTATATGTGTGTTCAGAGAGGAAATACATTCACACTCACACATTCAACAGAACCGCGCGCACACACACACAC
>JABMDO010000846.1:0-23252 GCA_014851415.1 Cnaphalocrocis medinalis | reverse complement strand
CCTCGGCGAGGGAGTCGTCCGGCACCTGGCGGCTGCTGGCCACGAGGTAACAAGCTAGGAGTAGATCCCGGCATGTCTGCTGGTCGCGCTGGTGTGCGCGCGCGCCGGCGCCGCGTACAAGATCCTCGTGGTGTTCCCCATGCCCGCCAGGAGCCACAGCCTCCTCGGCGAGGGAGTCGTCCGGCACCTGGCGGCTGCTGGCCACGAGGTAACAAGCTAGGAGTAGATCCCGGCATGTCTGCTGGTCGCGCTGGCGTGCGCGCGCGCGGCGCCGCGTACAAGATCCTCGTGGTGTCCCCATGCCCGCCAGGAGCCACAGCCTCCTCGGCGAGGGAGTCGTCCGGCACCTGGCGGCTGCTGGCCACGAGGTAACAAGCTAGGAGTAGATCCCGGCATGTTTGCTGGTCGCGCTGGAGTGCGCGCGCCGGCGCCGCGTACAAGATCCTCGTTGATCGGCCAATAGTCGGCCACATGGTCGGGTAGGCGCGCGCGCGCCTCACTCACACAGCTCACACTGGCTAGCTGTGTCACAGAATACTTAATAGTACAATAGGGTATTTAACTATTTTTTTATGTGTTTAATCAAAAAACCCCCCTATTAAAGAAACATTGTTGAAAGAATTATTAGATTCTGATTTGAATTACCTGAGATATCACAACTTTAAGAGCACATATTCTATACAAATGGCTACTAACATGTGACGTCACACGCTCGTATCTTGTATGCGCGTCTAGCAAATTTTGTTTGGTAGCTATATCAAATGTTTCGTTTATGTACATAGTTTTGATAATAAAAGTTGTGTTTAATGTGTGGGCAGTTCAATGATATAATTATTTTTATACTATTATAAACTTTAAAAATGGACTTGCCCATGAAACTTTGAATGCTCACAAAACCAGCTAGACGTTATATTTTTAACTGAAAATTTAGGCTATTGGTTCTTATTTACCAATATTTTGGTAAAGTATCAATATTTTTTACTACATCGATATTAGTCAACTACCCTATTGTTTGGTGATTCTATATCGGAAGAATCTACATAAATCTCTTTGGGTAATGTGTTAGGCCCTATTTAATTGTTACCTTGTCTCTAAGATTGATTTTAATTATGTTAGTTAATCCAAATGATAGTAATGGTATCATTCCTCATAATAGTGTGATTTGTTTTTTCGATCAATATTGCCAAAAAATTACAGCATAATTAGTCTAATGGACGAAGCAAAATGATGAATGAGTGATTTAAGATGACTTTTAATTTTATACGAGGTTATTATTGGGTTATAAATATCAGTGTAAAAGTGTGTTATTGACTATATTAGTATTATATTGAAAATCTTTTATTGTGGTTATAAAGTTTTTTAACTAGATTTGTAATAAAAAAGTACAAATATAATTCTTATTTTAAAATAACAATTGTTAGATTGATATAGTTAATTTAATAGTCTAGAAGTTTTTAAATATATTTCCGCAAATAAAATTGTTTACTTTAGTCGATTTTCCGCCTAAATTTAAAATAATGGTATTAAATATTTATTATACGGCCATGCCACATGGACGGAAAGTACCTTTAATTTTGTAAATGGAACCTTTTACTGAAAAAAAGACATTATTTAATTTTCAAAAACTGTTTAAGTAATCTGCATTCATAGATTTTTAAATAACTACACGGTTTACTTAGTATTGAAAATATTAAAATTCATAGTCTTCCAATTATTTCAGACGCTATATTATTTAGCAACAAATAATCCTTATGATACCTTTCGATAATTAAGATAAAAGCTACACGGTAATTTTTTTCCTCATGATTCGATTCCCCGGTTTAACCATGTAATTATTTGAAAATGCATAAATGCAATTTAAATTGATTTTGATAATAAAATAATGTCTTTTATCAGTAAAATGTTCTATATAGAAAAATTAAAAGTACTTTTTCCTCCACGTAACATGACCGCGGGACGCCCTGTATAAGATAATATTATTATGGTAATTAAGGTATTAAGGTATGTTGGTGCCATTTATTAGTAGTAATAATTATAAGGATAGTGATTGCGACTGATTGAACACTAAAAACAATAAATAGGCTTTATTTTTTGAACATGATGTATCATTCTCCCTATCTCTTTTTAGGGTTCCGTAGCCAAAATGGCAAAAACGGAACCCTTATAGTTTCGTCATGTCCGTCTGTCCGTCTGTCCGTCTGTCCGTCTGTCCGTCTGTCCGTCTGTCACAGCCGATTTACTCGGAAACTATAAGTACTACAGTGATGAAATTTGATGGGAATATGTGTTGTATGAACCGCTACAAAAATATGACACTAAATAGTAAAAAAAAGAATTGGGGGTGGGGCCCCCCATACATGTAACTGAGGGATGAAATTTTTTTTTTCGATGTACATACCCGTGTGGGGTATCAATGGAAAGGTCTTTTAAAATGATATAAAGTTTTCTAAAAAACATTTTTCTTAAAGTGAACGGTTTTTGAGATATCAGCTCTCAAAGTCGTAAAAAGTATGTCCCCCCCCCTCTATTTTTATAACTACGGGGTATAAAATTCTAAAAAAAATAGAGGTGATGCATGCTAATTAACTCTTTCAACGATTTTTGGTTTGATCAAAGTATCTCTTATAGTTTTTGAGATAGGTTGATTTAACTGTAATTTTGGTTAAGTTTATTATATTTGCTGCTACGGAACCCTTTGTGCGCGAGCCCGACTCGCACTTGGCCGGTTTTTTCTTCATAATTTGATCACTCGGAATTAGCAACCAAATACCACGGAATTAGAGTTTTTACCACGGAATTAGATGCCTTCGACTTCTTTATATTTTTAATTAATTAATAATTTTAACGTACATTTTTAGTCTAACTGTGAATATATTTCAATAAACAGATAAACAACCTTTCTAATAAAAATATCCAGTTCATCAGAAATAAATAATAAATACTTAATAATGAATGTTGTATCTAGTTTAGGCAAAAATACCACGGAATTAGCTGCCTTTACCTTACCTAAGCTATTAAGGTTTGAAGAAATTTACATCCCTTTAAAAATAAATCCTCCAACCGATATTCGGCTACGGCGGCCAATCTTAAAGATCTGCCACGTACGCAGGATATTATGCTCAAATGTGTACGCAAACACAGGTGCAATCTCTATTCCTTTACCCTCTTAATCCATACTCCATACTAATATTATAAATGCGAAAGTTACCCTGTCTGTCTGTCTGTTACTCTTTCACGCCAAATCTACTCAACGGATTTAAATGAAATTTGGTATACAGATAATCTAGACCCTGAGAAAGAACATAGGCTACTTTTTATTGCGAAAAGGGGGTTGTAAGGGGTTGAAAGGGGGGTAAAAAAATACTTTTCCACGCGGACGAAGTCGCGGGCGGCCGCTAGTTACCTATAGATGTACTAATACCAGTGTGACACGACCGAAGAGAGATCGGGCGCAGGAGCAACATCTTAACGTGTTTTCCGAGGCACGGGGGTAGGTAGGTATACATACAAGACCGCCAACTTCCAGACTTCTTAATTCATAATTTCTTTATTGTGGAACACAGGTTTTTAGTTGATGTTACAAACGGGCTGACACTGAGAATTTCTAAACAGAAAACTCTGGCACACATTTTTGGCCTGACCTGGGGATCGAACCCGGGACCTCAAGAACATCCGTCGTTTTAAAGTGCGACCCACTACCCACTGGCCGTGCGCCACCGAGGCAATTTTCGCTCCGTCCAAACAAAACTACTCGTTGCAAAACATCGCGTAGTCACGTCGTCTCGTGAGGCGCATGATTGATCATTTTCCCTATTTTTGAAATAACTCGCTTAGGGTATTGCTAAGCTTGTCAAAGTATAGTGTTAACTCGTTCACGCAGACAATTCTATAATCGGCACTACACAGTAAGACCGGGGTTACGTTCCGTTATACGGCGTAACGTATAACGGAACGTAAATATTTTGACAGAAAAAGGGAAAAAGAAAAATAAGTTTAACGTAAATGCGTCCACTCGCCTAGCGGAAACGAGTGGTTTACACCACTCATTGCAAATCGCTCGTTTGCGAATGATTCAAAAATGCGGATGTCAAAAATCATGCGAGTCACACATTTTTTAGTGAGACGACAATTCAAAAATTCCTACTCTACAGTATGTCATCTAGCGGATTTTTCACACGTGATAAAAGCCCCCGCTGAACCCAGGACCCCGAGATCACGGCCCGTACATAAAACCACTAGACTATCGGGGCGTTTAACGATAACAATATCTTGCTATCGAATAATTTGGGAACGGTTATGCCCCTGCATTTTCCTTAAGGAAAAATGTAAGCATAAAATATAAATAACAGACAATCAATACATGTCAAATGTACCGAAACCTAGGAAATGAACTCCTTTTAGGGTTCCATAGTCTGCTAGGAACCCTTATAGTTTTGTCATGTCAGTCTGCCCTGGCTCAAAAATCGGTTTTTAAAATTATGGAAAAATATAGCGAAAAGTCAATTCGAAACAAAAAATTCGATTTACCCCATCGTGTGGGGTATCGTTAAAAAGGTATTTTTAAATACAACAAAAATTGCCTGAACACCATGTAGACCCTACCCCCCAGTCTCGAGATATATTAATACAAAGTTAAAATTAGAATGTCCCCGCCCCCCTTAACTTTTGAAATACTATTACAATAATTCTGAAAAAAATGTGCTATAGGTATACCTCCAAATAAGTACTTTCAACTAAAACTATAGCGGACTCTGTATCATACATAAGTTTTTTAATACAACTCGACCAACTTATGACGTGCAGTTGCCTTAACTAAATGGTAATGTATGGAAATAACTACCTACAAACTATGAAAGTAAGGTTGGCCCATCTTAAGGCTACGGAACCCTTTCATGTGCATGTCCGACACGCTCTTGGCCGGTTTTTTATGTGAATGTACAGGTGTTATTGTGGAGAGGAATACCCGGGACAAGGCGTAGGTATTTGGTTAAATAAATAAACAAATTGAGATATAGCTGGAGGCACGAAAGTATAGCGATGACCGTTATTTTGCGCACTTTTAAAAAAGAAGACTTTCTATCAAAATTGGTTTCTGCGCACTCAAGGTCATAACTACACTTTCTTGCCTCGGACTATAACATCAAATACATATGATTTATTTATGACTAGCGGCCGCCCGCGACTTCGTCCGCGTGGAAAAGTAACTTTTTACCCCCTTTTAAACCCCTTACAACCCCCTTTTCGCAATAAAAAGTAGCCTATGTCCTTTCTCAGGGTCTAGATCATCTGTATACCAAATTTCATTTAAATCCGTTCAGTAGTGTAATGTATTCCGATATCACACAACTCACTGGCTCGCCAACACACTATATGCGCAGGCGGCGCGTCCGCTCTCGCCTGTGGCTCGCGCCAGACTGACGCGCGCCCCGCCACACAGTGCGCACGAGACAGTGTCAGTGTCAGTGTCAGTGTCAGTGACAGTACAGGTATATTTACACAAACACTATACTCTGATTTATAATAATGTAATATCAACTGACAGCTACAATCGACCTTTATTTTTTTTAATGTTGCCTCCTAAGTGCACTAGTGCTGTTATAATTGAATGGTGAGCGAACAATTGAATTTATTATTGAACATTTTAGATGTTAAGATTTTACTCATAACCTTAAATTAATTTCATTGATTTGTACGATAGTTAATAAGAAAAACATTACATAAAGTACAGCGATATTTTATACGTAATGCATAGAGCTGGTTTGAATGAACATGAAGACAACAATAAAGAGTAAAAATCGATAAATTGTTTTTTATTTAAATGAATTAATCTGACAACTCATAGCTGTTATGTTCGACATAAATACTCTGACAATTAAGTCATGAAAATAATCCTTTGATTATTTTCATGACATCTTCATTTAAATCATAGATATTCCCTCACCATAAAAGTCTGACCAACAAAACGTGACTATAAAGAATGGTGGCAAATTCAAAAAACCTTGGGGTATCAACACTTATTACAATCAGAAAAACTATGTTGATATTTGTGTTTTATTAGACTAAGCAGAATACTAGTTTAATAAAAAATGAGTTTAATAAAGTTTATTGAATGACTACATTTTAACACACTTCGTACATTTACTTAGAAGTTTGGACATCAATCAGCCTCCAAATGTAATTTTCAAGATTTTCTCATGTCATGAAAAGAAAATGAAAAATAATTGAATCGCAATTGAACTTTTCGATTACTCACGACCGACACTATTTTTGTATTACGATAACGCGACAACCCGCCAACTGTCAGTTGATATTACATGATTATCAATCAGAGTATACATCTCTTCCTTATTGAAAACTTTATTAATCTACTGATTCACAAATGGCATATTAATCACATTTAATTTCCTCCGGATTATGATTTCCTCCTTCATCTTCTTGAACGGATTTCCACTCACCTTCAATTCTCTTCAGGTGTATTACTTATATTCCTCCTCAACGTCTGTCAAGTCTCTTCATTCCTTATCATTACGTCTCCATCTTTTGCCTTCTCTACACGTATGGTGTTGGATTATAATTTAAGAAACGAGATCAAGAGACACATCCGCACAGCATCGCGTTGCTCGGCTTTCCCTGACCTACTATTACACCTACGCTCGTTTACTAGGGATTTCCAATAAAGGCACTCTACATTGGAAAACGTAACTTTAATAATCCTCATCAACCTCATTTGATTCAATGTAATGTAACGTTAAAGACAGCAAGAGCAATGTAACATTTTAATTAAAATAACACGGAGATAAGGCGTTCGTCCCATAACAACAAATTAGTAGTAGTAATGATAATTTTACGAGAATAAACAATGACTACATGGTACTCCCATGTACAACTCAGAGAAGAAATCATCAAGTTCTACATAGAGTCCTGTTGCACATACAATTGCAATTTTACAAACATTCAACTAATGAGAAAGATTTCATTTCAACTTTGTCCAACACGGTCTCTTACAACCAACACATGGTCCCCTTGGACCAATACAACACATGTGGTCTTTTTCACCCACTTCATTTACGTGCATCTCTCTATGCCACGTTACCGAACCCTCCAGGTTCCACGGCTTCCCAAGGAAACCCAACACCCACCAGAGTTATCCGCGTACCGCGTACTCACGGACTACACAGAGCAGACACCGATTTCTCTCGAGCTACGCTACGAATAACCTCTGGTGCCATCAACACATACCAGCACAAAACTCAATGCAATCCGAATCTCTACACCGAAACAACTTTTACGAACTCTCGGACTCTACATCGTCATGATCGATTTCTTCAATGACTTCGTCATTATCAGGGAGCTTTCTTAGCCTATCACGCGCGTATTTGTAAGTGCGCCTCGAACTCAACGATTTTAGAACATAACGATCTCCATCCAAGATCTCAACTATTTCAAACGGCCCTCTAAACTATGCTAATCTAGCTCAGTCTGATTTCTTTCTTCATTTTCAATCAAAACATCGTACCATCAAATCGAGACTTATTGTTACTCGCGGATTTTGCAATATTATCGGAAGCTAACTGTCTAACCTCATCCAAGTCTACCAAATGATTTTAAAATAAAGCAACTTTTGACTTCTAGGACTTCATTAAGCATCTTAAGGAACAAATTATAAAGCTAGGTTTTTAGGCTCCTTTCCATTACTTTACATTAATTATAGGGAACACAACATTGAATCGCACACTCAACAACGAAAAAGAATAACCAGAGTCACGTACCCTTCGATCTCTACATTTATTCACATCACCAACATCTACTATGTACACTACCAAATACCTGAGTGATCACTCTAACGCCACGGCCCCACGGCCGAACTGAAAACACTCCTGGCCTTCCCCATACGAGCATCCACACGCTCACGTGTGCATCGCCCACCGACTACACACTACGGTCTGCCCAGACCACGACCTCCGCCAGAGCCAAACGCGCATCACGCACCTCTTTAGGTTTCCCCAAGAGACGCCGATTTCTACCGGGCCACGACTACGCAATGACTGCTGGTACGGTCGACTCTTTTACGGCCGTTAGAGCACCCACTCAAGCTACCACCATATCACACACTAAGGCGCTATTTTTCAACACTAGGCTCACTATGTATCTCTACTTCAACCTCGACTGGTACATGACCTACTGGCATCCTACGCAACCTATCGTGTGCATATTTGTGGGTTCGATTAGAATTTAGCGCTTTTAGCGTGTAACGGTCACCATCTAGGGCTTCCACCACCTTAAACGGTCCTTTAAACTCCGGGTCTAATTTGACCTGATTGCGTTCCTCATTTTTCAGGAATAAAAAATCACAAACAGAGAACTTTTTAAGCTTTACTTTGTTACAATCAAACCTAGGTTTATCGTAAATTCATTTTTCTAGTATTCTCTACGGCTAAAGCACTAGCTTCATCTAAACCTACTTCCGGTTCTGAGCAGTCAGAAAACATCAGATTCAACGGTCAAGGTAGCGCGACCTTCCCAATCCTATTTTCAATTCTAACGGACTACTTTTTGTAACCAACCGCGTTACATAGTGCAATTTAGACCAATTAAACCAGAGACTAGGCATCCTAAGTTAGCTCATAGGGACGTCCAATATTGTTTTAAAATATTAACAAGCCCAATGTATCCTATCTTGTGAAATATCCGTGTCTATTGAGTCAAAACTGTCGGTGGGAAACATATTTCCGTGAGATTGCATATACTTACCACTGTCTGCCGCATCAAAATAAAATCAATCGCAGATAAATGTTAACACAAAACCCGTTTTTTTTAATCTCTATTTTCTTCACGTCGCTAGTGATATCTGCTGCTTCTAAATAAATCCGCAAAGACCGTTTCCATTTTTCCCAACGTTGGCCTAAAGACGCACTGTCACCCTCTAACTCCAATTTCTCTAAAGGTGGTAAGCCGTGTGACGTCATGATAAGTTAGTAGGGCGACTTGAAATAAATAAAACATACCTTGCGATTTTTGTGCTTTCCAATTTAATGGAGGTACATCTCTTTGTATACCACATAATATCCAATTTAATGGAGGTACCTTTGTACCAAGGTTTTCCAATCTAATGGAGGCACCTTTATACCACATAATATCCAATTTAATGGAGGTACCTTTGTACCAAGGTTTTCCAATCTAATGGAGGCACCTTTATACCACATAATATCCAATTTAATGGAGGTACCTTTGTACCAAGGTTTTCCAATCTAATGGAGGCACCTTTATACCACATAATATCCAATTTAATGGAGGTACCTTTGTACCAAGGTTTTCCAATCTAATGGAGGCACCTTTATACCACATAATATCCAATTTAATGGAGGTACCTTTGTACCAAGGTTTTCCAATCTAATGGAGGCACCTTTATACCACATAATATCCAATTTAATGGAGGTACCTTTGTACCAAGGTTTTCCAATCTAATGGAGGCACCTTTATACCACATAATATCCAGTTTAATGGAGGTACCTTTGTACCAAGGTTTTCCAATCTAATGGAGGTACCTTGAAACCACATATTTACAATTTAACTTCATACCAAGGTATTCTAATTTAATGGGGCACCTTTACACCAAATAAGTAGGTCTTACCGAACTGGGTGAGTTGTCTAATAAATACTATTTATAATTTTATAATTGTTATAGCAACTCTTTGTAATTTATTCATAAGTAAATAATGCACTTAAAAATTAATCGACCGGGAATCGAACCGGGAACCCCCAAAGCGCAGCCATCACGCCTTAGAGGATGGTTCATCAGCCACTGCATCACTGGTCAGTAATTAAATATAAGGTCAGTAATTAACAAAATATAATGTGTTCTTGTTAACACTTAATTAAAATAATAGTAATAATCAATAAATAAATAAAGTCTTAAAACTCACTTCTTGACTTCCTAAATGAACCCCTGCTTCTTCTTCATATGTGGTCTATTCTTTGGTCATTTGTACTTATCCATATAGAAACTTTTAAGCTATGTATTTATGATTTATTAGTTACTATTATTAGTTAGTTATTATATAATTAGTTATTATTATTTAAGTATGTCATGTATAATTATAAGTATTTGTACTTCTTATTTTCATTCAGCAATCTATTTGCACCACCCCCATTGCCAACACACTGTTTTCTCTCCTCTACCCAAAGGCTGTCCGGAAGAAACCGCTACAAGCGACAAAACCGCCTTATTGTACTGTCTATAGCTGTTGCTTCACTCATGTATTCTATTTCTGTGCAATAAAGTATATTTATCTATCTAACTATCCTGGATTTAAAAATTCTAAAATAAAGATTGTTTAATTTAATTTAAACCACCCACTTTGTATATAAACAACATACAACACATTATTATATTTGACTATGTGTATATTTTGTTATTTGCAGTTAGGTATTATTTTACATTATCATTATGACATAAGGTTTTTCTTATAAATGCCAAATGGTATTAATTTACAATTTTACTGTCGCACTCAGAATCGTTGATTAACTAATTGGTTACTTAAGAAAATATATTGACACTTATTTCGATAAGCATAAAGACTACCGATACTTAAGTAATTGAACATTAGCTTAAATGATGACAGCGGCCGTTATTAATCTACACAAAAATATGGAACAACGTTTTAACAAGTAAGTAAATAATGTACATACTAGCAACTCACTAGTCTACATGAAACAGGTTTGTTAAGACTCATTATCCTCGTATTTGCCTAGGTTACAAAAGGATATCCCATTTATTTGCTACCATTTAAGTATTTAACTATTTCCATTAGATATTTTAATAACTGTTTACGGGTATTTACGCTTTACACGAGAGCCCCTATACAAGCTGCGATATGCGCCGTACTAAACGGTGAATACGTTTTGTTTTGTTTATGTACTGTAGGAAACTTACACTGACACCTCGAGTGGATAATAGTTATCATTCCAGTACGAAAAATCACATCTCAAAGTAACTAATTAATACATGTAATAGCGATCGTAACTAATTAATTAATAACATGGAATAGTGATCTTTCCTTATGTTGAAAAAATTTTTTTTTTCTTTTTAATGATTAAAACTAATGTTAGATAAATGATATAAGACCGAACTTTGTCCTCGTCGCCACTTGTAATGTATTCCGATATCACACAACTCACTGGCTCGCCAACACACTATATGCGCAGGCGGCGCGTCCGCTCTCGCCTGTGGCTCGCGCCAGACTGACGCGCGCCCCGCCACACAGTGCGCACGAGACAGTGTCAGTAGTGTCAGTGTCAGTGTCAGTGTCAGTGACAGTACAGGTATATTTACACAAACACTACAAGTAGTATTGGCGTGAAAGAGTAACAGACAGACAGACAGACAGACAGACAGACAGACAGACAGACAGACAGACAGACAGAGTTACTTTCGCATTTATAATATTAGTATGGAGGATTTACATAAAAACGAACGACGGAATCACAAACACCCAGACCCAACAAAAATAGGTAATGCTCGTCGGGATGTGACTTTCGGGGCAGTTTTTAGATTCATATTCCTCCGAAATTTAAATCGTAACATTAAAATTTACAAATCAAATAGAAAGTCTCTTTTATAAATCCTAACTAATAATATAATTGCGAAAGTAACTCTGTCTGTCTGTTACTCTTTCACGCCAAAACTAGGTACTGAACGGATTTAAATGAAATTCGGTATACAGATGGTCTAGCTAGACCCTGAGAAAGAACAAAGGCTACTTTTTATTGCGAAAAAATGGTTAGAAGAGGAGGTGAAAAGTTACTATTCTACGCAGACAAAGTCGTGGGCGGCCGCTAGTATTGTTATATTTCTCAATTTCAGAAGAATGTCGATTTAAAAACTGCCACGAAAGTCACATCTCGTTGAGAATCACCTAAATAATTTTGTTCTTACGGCTTCAAAAGAATCTCCCGAAACTACGTTAGGTACTAAGTTAGGTTAGATTAGTACTGAACTAAGTTATTTATAAAGAGGTAAATTGTAGGTACAGACAACGAAAAGGGTTATCTATAGGTAAGTAAACCTTTAATAGGAATACCTACTTGTGCGAAGTAATTGACACCCAACTGCCATGTTTGATTCAATTTGGAACTAATATAGTGCCGAAACGAAGTGAGGCCGGGCCTATAGTAATGAAATAAACGTGATATCCTTACTTACTACGCTTGGTCAACGACCCCAAGTGGATCTTGGCCTCTGACACGAGACTTCGCCATTCTGGTCACTTTTCGGGCACCTGTCGCTAGTCCAGACTGTTGTAATAAAAATAAATATAATTTCAGCGATGTTTGTATTTTACAATCTTCATGACAATCAGTTGACATAAACATAAAAACGTTGTCTTGGCAACGGCACAGATACTACACTTCCCCCCAATAAGGTTAAAGCCCAAAACGTGTCGGCTGCCTACGCGGGCGATCCGATCGCCTGGGCTGGGCTGCTGGCGCGGCCGGCGCGGCTGCGGGCTCCGCTGGCGGGGCGCTGCTGGCGGGGGCTGGTGCCGTTGGCAGGTACCGACTGCACGTCGGTGCACTATCCCCCCCGTCTTGGGAAACTGCAACTGGGTCTCGCTTGTAACAAGAAAATTTTTTGCTATGTGCTGTTCGGGGTCGGGTCGGTTGTGGATCAAGTTCTGAAGGGTTATCGTCTATTTTTGTATCGCTGCTATTATATCTGGGTCTCATCTGTTCCACATGCTTACGTTTCAGATTTCCGTCTACTCCAACGATATATGAATACGGTCCTGTCTGTTTTGTTATCACACCTGGTTCAGATCCCCTTTGGTTCGGTTTGTTTATCCACACCTTATCTCCAACTTTGTATGAAGGTGAGATCACTTCTTTGTGTAATGGTTGCAGTTGCTGTTGTAGGTTAACTTTTTCTAATCTGTCTGCAATGTTCGGTTTCCATAAATCAAAACTTGTTCGCATTCTCCTATTGAACATAACTTCATAGGGTGTTCGACCAGTAGAGCTTCTATGTGTGTTTCTATAAGCTCGTAAAAAGGTGTTCAAACGTTTTTGTAGATCTATGTTCTTGTTTGCTGCTAGAATATGTTCTTTGAACGTACGTACTGCTCTTTCTGCCAGCCCATTTGTTCTGGGATGGTATGGGGTCGTTTTGATATGAGTCGTGCCAATGATGTTACAAAATCTTTTAAATTCGTCTGATATGAACTGTGGTCCGTTATCTGTTACTATGTACTTTGGTAAACCATAGGTTGAAAATACGCTTTCCAGCTTGGATATTGTTGCAGACGATGTGATTGTTTTCATTGGAATAACCTCTAGCCACTTGGAATAGGCATCTATGATAATAAGCCACGTATAACCAAGAAGAGGGCCTGCAAAGTCGATATGGAGTCTGTACCAGGGTTCAGGTGGCACACCCCAGGAGTAAACTGGCGCCTTGCTGACATTCTGTTTCGACGATTGGCATAAGGCACATTTTTGTGTGTACTCTATAATATTCCCATTCCTCTGTTTGTGGGTCGAATAAATCAAAATAGAAACGTTCTCTCGTCGCCATTTATGTTGTAATAAAAATAAATATAATTTCAGCGATGTTTGTATTTTACAATCTTCATGACAATCAGTTGACATAAACATAAAAACGTTGTCTTGGCAACGGCACAGATACTACACAGACGACGACTGTGACAGATGAGCAGACGGATCTCCTGATGGTAAGTAATTCAAAGTAATTTGGAAGGTGAGGCGTTACTTCAACCCCGAACAGGTCTTAAGCTTATATCGAGCCCAGATTCGCTCCTGTTTGGAGTACTGCTGTCACCTTTGGGATGGTTCTGCCCGGTATCAGTTTGACGTTCTGGACTCGATAGAGCGCCGTGCGAAGAGACTCATCGGTGATGACGAACTCTCTGAGGCTAGCCTACAAAGCCTCAACCACCGCAGATGGGTGGCAAGCTTCTCTGTCTTCTACCGGATTCATTTCGGGGAGTGTGCGGAGGTTCTGCTTAATTTGATCCCCTCCAGCCCATTCCACCACCGGACGAAAAGGCGCGGCGAGGGTGTTCACCCTTATGTGGTAGATTTGCCCCCTGCCTGTACGAAGCGATTCGCTTCCACATTTATCATACGGACAGAAAGGAGTGGAACTCCCGGCCGAGGTCTGTTTTTTCCGACCACTATAACTTGGACATTGGACATCTTTAAGGCAAGAGTAAACAGGCATCTTCTAGGCAAACGCGTGTCATCCTAGACCTCATCGTCACTTTCCATCAGGTGCGATTGTGGTCAAACGTTGATCAAGCGTTGGCCTATACCTAGTCTAATATATATATGTTACGGTAAATGTGGATAGTGCGGTTATTATGTATAATTACCGGGAACTATGCATAATAACCAGTGCTCGTGGTAAATGTTGTAAAAACTTTCGAATTAATCACATTTACCGGCAATTATATAAAATTACCATACCCCTTTAGTAAATGTAGTAAATCAAACATTAGAATCAAATGTTTATTGAAATAAAAACAATTCTAGTCTTAAATATAATAAAATTTGGTTAATAATTTCACAAAATTAAAAAAAATTGGTTAATAATTTCACAAAAATAATAAATAAAAACCCAATGTTTTTTGACCAGCAGGTATTTATTTATGATAATAAACAGTCTGACAATTATATTAATTAGAGAACACACAAACAAGGTTACTTGTAGGTACTTGCAAACGTATGTAAGAAAGGCTTTTGTGGTACATAAAAAGTTTAACTTTTTATGTACCACACACAAAAAAAAATAACCTTAACCTAATAGGTTAAGGTTATTTTTTTTTATGACTACCCGGAATAAAATTTAAGTATTTTTGGGTGATCATAAAAAAAAATAACCCTAACCTAACCTCTACTACCCTAAATACCTAACCATACCCTAACATGTTTTTTGGCATTTCACTGAACCAATTTAGGGATTTAAACCTAAAAATATTATTTATTTATGCAAGAAAGACTTTTAGGGCACTTAGATTCAGCAGATTCAAGTTTAAATTGTTATCTGGGAGCTTATGTCGATATTTACCACGGTCGCGTGGAAGTTTTATATAATTACCGGTAAATATGGATAATTCACTACATTTACCATGTGCATTGGTGATTATCTATAATTACCGGTGATTATAGATAATTACCGATTGCTTACATTTACCGTAACATATATATAACCTTACCTTACCTTAACACCTGCCTTAAGTAATAGGCCCTTATCTCACACCACTGGGTACTAAATTTAACACCGATATGATTCTAAGTATGTACTTAATGAACTTAATTGATGAACTTAACTCTGTTTAACATTGCAGCAATCTGGTCCGTTTGTTTTAGACATCCAACTGGTAACAAAATGTCAGTGTTGATGCAAAAGCCATCAGATATATAAAAAAGTGCTAGATCTAGAACTTAAGTGCTAAAATGTGAATACCCCCATTTCATCCGCACCTTATTCAGTCTTGATGAACAGATTTCCAGGAATATTTTAGTATGAAACTCAAGTAAGCTAATAATAACGAAAGGTTAAATTAGTTTTCCAATATTCTAAGACATTTCTAAGCAATCACTTAGATAGTATCTAAGTATTCATATGGAAACCCTGAACTCAGTTTTACTATAGGGCTTGGCTACTGACTCACGATCACCCACATCTAAGTAACTATCTTTAGTTACTGCCTTCAATATTGATTTCACCAAATACTCCCACGCATTTTATCATAATCTACTTACATCATTGTACATTTTTTAGGTTGTCTTGGGTCTTTACATATTCATAGCATAGGAAGGAAGGAATTTGGTCCCGTCTCCGTTAAAATCAAACTTTTTTGCAATTTTCTTCGTGAACTGGGCAGAACCCATACAAGTAACTTCTGATATTATTACACATCATATAATGGGTTTGTGAGTTTATGCTCACAATTTTTAATTTCGCATACTTGACCGTCCTTGTCGTTTTAAATTGATTGTAATAGAAATACTTTGGGGTTCATAGCTTAAGGGTGCTTGTTCTTGAAATTGTTGTTAAAATTTTTTGCACGTCTCGGGGATCGAACCTGGGATTCCAAGCGCAACCTCTATGCTGCCGAGCCATGGAAAACCACTACGCTAAAGGGATCGGGTAGGTACCTAAATATTAGCATGGGAGTTTTTTTTTTAATTCTCACTTATGACGAGGAATAACTGATAATATAAGGCTTCAGACTTGCAAACGACTAAAAAACTTCATACACTGGTACGAAGAATCATTAAACATATACCTAACACTACAATATCAACCATTGTCCATATAAAGACGGCCGATAATCACCGTCTCCCAGTGCGCACGCGACTCGCGACACAGACGATATCAACTATTAATTATAAATGATAGTTTATATTCCGTGCAAGAGAACGAATAGGTACTCGCAAAATTTTTGGACGCTCAAATTACAAGAAAAATTTTGTGGCTTAAAAAAAGCAGTTGACTTTCAAAAAAAAAAGAAGAAAAAATTGTGAAATTAATTTTGTCCATAGGAAATATTGAACAGTTAATAGGTAAAGGAAAAAAAAAAACAAATGACAAAATAATAATAAAAAAACTAAATTTAAATTCTGTTTTCGACTTAAAAACAACTGTGTTTTTTTATTTTATTTATTCAAAATGTTGACGTATTTTGGAGCAAGTTTAATGTGTTAACGTGAGTTATAAAGACTTTTTAGGAAGTTCCTTTATTTATAATTAAAAATCGAATAAAGACTAAGTAATTTATTTTATTTTTCAAAATGGTGAACAAAATGTATAAAGTTTCAAGTGGGATGAAGACTGGTAGCAAACACAATCAAATTTTAATGTCCATAATAGGTAAGTTTGTATAGAAGAATAAGTAAATAAATCCAGCCAAGTAGAGTCGGACTTGTGCACGAAGGGTCCCGTATCAAATTAGCCAAAAATTATGGCGTTAAATATTTAATTTATTTAAATTTTATTGATACATCATCCAATTGTAGACAATTTTCTGAATATTCAAGAAAGTGCCTACCTGTTTGTATTTATATATCAAGCAAAAAAGGGCAAATGTTTACGCGTTTTAGCGTTAAGGTGGGTTCCTTATAGTAGTTTCGTCATGTTTGTCCGTCAGTCTGCCCTGGTTCGTTCTCTGCGGTTTCTGCACCGATTGCCACGAAAATTGGTGAAGTGATGTATACTGATACCTAATCCAAAATTTGTTTTTTAGAAATTCGCTGGGCGAAGTAAGTAGGTAGCTGCCGGCCTTTGGGTCTCCCGCGACTTCAAAACCGCTTAAAGCTAAGTCTCGAGAAATTTACTTCTGCCACTCTGTCAAAACTCGTCTTGTACAGACAGCCACACATCAGGTTACCACAAACTGTCAAATTCCCTCAATTGATATTCTACCTAACGTGTTTGACAGAAAGATGAGAGTCGATTGAAGAAATTTGATAGTTTTGTATACTTTGATGTGTGGCTGTACGTACCTAAGTTATTACTCAATGTATGACTCAAATTATTACTAATGATCTCTGCCAAAATATGCATCACACGTGCCATATCTTCTTATGTAATCATTTCTAATAAATAATACACCGGTACAAATCACATAAGTATAACACTATACATACCTATTGATATTTCTGGCCAAATGATACTACATTGTATTAACAGTGGACGCCAGAGCGGCTTCGCTCACCTGAAATTCGGTTTGCCACTCAAACAATGACTAGATAGTCATAATATTTTACTGTAACATGTTGGTTATAATAATGATGTAAATTACATTCAATTGATACGTACATAAGATTGAAAGAAAGAAAGAAAAAAATACATTTATTAATTTGGACACCACAACACATGCTACAGACAATTGACACTACACAAAAAAATAAAAACACTAGTAAAAATACAATAAAACCAAAAAAAAAATAACAACAAAAAATAAACTGTCCTTCCCCATTGGCCAGCCTATCTTTATTTTTTCCGGGTTGACTCCCAGCCAATACCAACCTAATTCAATAAATTTTTAATACAGTTTTGTTTCTCTCAAATGTAAAGGAATGTTTCCTTATGAGTTTATGATTAAAGGAATGTTTTTAAGTAAAACATGCTCACTTAAACATTTAAGATATTTTCACTCTACGACCCTATGTTTTTTCCAACCTTGTATATACAGGGTGTATCTGTAAACATTTACATCCCTTTAACCACCTGTTCCACCAACTATTCTGAACAACATTTGTTCAACAACTTCTCCAAATTCTTCGAAAAATTTTTCGACTCCCCATACAAAATTACCAAGTCACGTGACTAATTTGGATGGAAAGATAAAAAAATTTTATGCGAATTTTCAAAATTCATAGAACATATTATGTTGTTCAGAATGGTTAGTAGAACACGTGGTTGAAGGGATGTAAATGTTCACAGATACACCCTGTATAAATGTAGATTTGTCCTCGGATTAAGATTAAATAAATAAATTAAATAACTTTATTGAAAAATCATAAGAACATCAAATCAAAACAAAAATATCAAAACGTATATAAAAATCATATCTTAGTTGAATCCGTTTCCACCAGTGCTTAACTATGTGCACCAATGCATATGATTGGTGGATATCAAGTATCCATAGCATTGTAGCATAGCACATCTCTGGTGAAAAAGCACCCTTATCGTTGCATTCATCCTCGTCGGTTTGGGTACAGCTACACAAAAGTTATACAATTTGTCGAACCTCTTTACCCAATTCTCACCTCAATAGCATTTGATATTAAGGTAAAAATCGTGTGTAGATATTAAAAAATATTGTGCCTACCCAAAGTTGCCTATCTGAACTTAAGTTACCTTTTTCTTCTCAATTTTATTATCGGAAAATCCGCTTTCCCTTTTCAACACCTACCATTATGTTTGGGATTTATTGTACTTAAGTTTGATATAGTGAATTTGGTTCCACGTTAATCTTTTTTTATTGCTTTTTATCCGACTATGTGAAGCAAAAAGGTGGGTTATCTGGGGCCACGGTATTACCCCCGCCAAGTCGAGCAAAAAAACGTTCCTTTTCTCGAAGCAACTCAGGCCATTTTCGACCTCATCGTATTCGTTGTGGATAATTATTTGAATTGTATCTATGTATGTGGGTATGTTCATCTGTTCCCTTATAACTTTTAAACTTGTAATCATAATTATTGAACAAATGAGGTGTAATTGGAAGCCGCTTGATCTTCCGCTGGTTATAGGCTACATGACATCACGCCATACTGACTACAGCCCCCTCTAGGGGACTTAAAGAAATGGAACAAAAAAAAAATCTAGAAGGAGTCGTGTGGGGTATCAAATGAAAGACCCCTTTTTGTGCATTTCAAATAATATGTAAATATTATTGACAGCTTTGCTTGCAATCACCTGATACCATAATTGCAAAGATTTAACATAATTGCAAGTACCTAAAATCTCTAAAAAATAGCCATGGTGATACCATCACTCAAACCGGTCCAATGGGGTATTCAACGTAATCGTTTGTGTAGTGATATTTTGACATCTCACTTTAGACGGAACTCAGTTATAGTCTATTTCAATTATGATGTCCCTTTAGAAAGATGTCAAAAGTTCAGTACTAGGGAAGTACTCTTAGAAATCGATATTCAGCGGCATCGATTATTGATTTGTAACCAATTTTTACCCTGTTTTAAATACTAAATTGGTTAATGTGTCTGTACATCGCTCGTTTGCTTCGATACCTACTATAATTTGTAATCTTAGTTTACTAAGAAAAGTTTGTTTCTCAATAAGTGAATAACCTTTGTATTTCTAATGAGAAATAATAAAGTTCTTTAACCATAACCATATTTGTAACCAATTTTAATCAAAGTAATTTTCAACAACTAAGGTTTTTTAGAGATTGTCGAAAGAACACTTTCAGACTTTATTTGGCATTACAAACAAAACAATAAACGACACTCAACAACAAAACAACAAACTAACTTAAGGTTTGTACATGCGCCAACGGCCTTGAGCATAGAGAGTACTCGCGCTCGCGTATATCAAAAAACAGAATAATATTAATTACAAAAATATTAAGCCAAGAAACAAGAATTCCTCTTCAGGGATTGTAGTGTACATTGTATTGTATTATATATAAAAAAATCAGTCATCTGAACTGTTTAGTTTCGTAGTTTATCCAATATTTTGCATAAAATCGATGTTTACGTTATATTTTTTTCCTAATGAACTATAAACATTGAATAAAAATCCTCGTCAGAAATTCAAGATCGAAATCCAGTCTATAACATGTATTTTTTTTAGGTATCGTTCTTAACGATTTACCGAGTTTAAACATACACAAAAGTGCCCAATCCGCGCATGTACAAGCCTTAAGAAAAACACGTACGCCTTATTGTATAGTCCGCGGCATCTAACAATAGCGATGACCGTTAGTTTGCGCACTTGTAGAACAGATAAATTTATACTGAAATTGGTTTCTGCGCACTCAAGGTCATCATCGCTATTGTTTCATGCTGCAAACTTAGTCGTAGGCTTTTCTGCACTCTCCTCGTAGTGATTGAAGTGACACTCAAAATGGCAGATGATGATTGAACACGATTTTTTTTAAATCGGCAAAATAGAATTTTGTATCTCTGGAACATGCCGAATACTTGAGGTGCGTCACTATGTTCAAAAGTCAATCACAAACTATAGTACGTAACCGCAATCGCGCAAAAATAACTATTGTTTTATTTTTGAAGTTTACATTATTTTGAGCATTATATTCAAAAACAATATGTAATTTTGCTTGTGAATCAATTGTAGGATGTTTTTGGATTATTGTATAATTTTCAAATGACTATTAACTACCAAATACAAAAAGGGACTTCATAATGAATGTATTGAAAACAGACTATAATTGTAGGGTATTTTTGTATAATTGTATATTTTTCCTCATGACGATTTACTACCAAGTACGAAAAGATATAATATTTGATTTGATCTATAGATCTCGCGCGTTACGTACACGTAACGTGCAGAGTTACGTTCTTCGAAATGTCCAGGGGGACATCATAATTGAAACAGACTATAATAGTACGCTGATATTTAAATCTATTTTTTCAAACGCCCCCATTGGACCGGTTCGAATGATGGTATCACGGCTAGTTTCTAAACTTATCAGTATTACGTAGCAGCAGTATGCCAAAGCGTGCTCTCCCAACCTTTACATGTATTGTACGTACAGCCACACATCAAAGTATACCAAACTGTCTAATTTCTTCAGTCAACTTCCATCTTAATGTCAAACACATTAGGCTGAATATCAATTGTGAAAATTTGACAGGTTGTGGTAACCTGATATGTGGCTGACTGTACCTATGTATCTCTTGTTCCAGTGTGCATGCCAATCCTCGCTTATGGCACCGCAATGGGCTGGATATCCCCAAACAAGGCCCTCCTCATGGGGGATCTGACCCCCGCCGCTGCTCCCCTCACGGAGGAGGAGGTGTCCTGGATGGCTTCCATCATGTTCATCTTATGCACCTATAGCTGTGTTCATATACGGCGTGGCCACGGTAAATTTGGACGGAAGAACGCTCTGCTGTGTGCCTCAGTACCTATTGCTGTAAGTAAAGTATCAGCCCATATACTGTCCCACTGCAGGGCAAAGGCCTCCATCATAGAAATCAAGCTATCGCTACTATGATGGGATTGGGCTTAATCACCACGCTTTTGCCTAATACGGATTAGACGACCCATTTGGCGTAGTTGAGACGCAGGGGTCGCGGGTTCGATCCCGCATCAAGACAAATGTTTGTTGATGAAACAGATATTTGTTTTGGGTCTGGGTGTTTGTAGTTCCTTCGTTGTTTATGGTTTCCATAGTACAAGGGAAAACCTTAGTTGGAACCAGGACAATGTATGTGATGTTGTCTCAATTTATTTATTTACGGATAGGTGAACACAAACCCGAGCAATTCGAAAAATTCCAAACATGATTGGCTCGATCCGGAAATCGAACCCGGGACCCCAAGATCACGGTCCGGTACTTAAACCACTTGACCAACGGGTGTTGGTTTCTTCCAAGTAAACGTGAATCCATGCAAATACAAAATTATTTAATTCTTAATGTAGATATTGTAAGGTAGGTAGGTATACTTACGTTAAGGTATATTTTTAGACCTAAGTATAACGTATTTAGCCTAAACAGTAAACATTTACATCCCTTTAACACATGTTTCTACCAACCATTCTGAACTTTGGTTCTTGACTTTTCGTAATTCATTGAAAAAATATTCGAATAACTACAAAATGTACCAGAGTCACCGACATAGCCACCAAATTAGCAAACGGAAGTGGCAGTGGGCTGGTTACATTAGCCGCAGAACTGACAACCGTTGGAGCCATAAAGTCCTTGAGTGGAGACCGCGACTCGGTAAACGTAGAGTTGGACGCCCTGCGACAAGATGGGATGACGATATTCGAAGGCTGGCTGGAGTGAGCTGGATGAGAGTGGCCGAAAATCGGGAGCGGTGGCGTGCATTGGGGGAGACCTATGTCCAGCAGTGGACGAGCGTGGGTTGCTAATGAACTACAAAATGACCTAGTCACCGTGACCGACTTTGATTAAAAATTGTTTTCTTTTTATACTAATTTCCAAATTTCATAGAACAAATTAATGTTGTTCAGAATCAGAACTATTAAAGGGAGTAAATGTTCACAAAATACACCCTGTATAAAGCCAATATGAAATGTTTCTTACAATTTCGAGGTAATAAAATTAAATGTTACTTAACTCAAATCTAAGCCTGATTATACGTCTGCAAACATTTCCCTTGGGCGTAAATATATTAAACTTAAACCTAACTACTTAAGTATAAATTTATCTCTTTACGAGATACACATTAACATGAATTATTGGGGTAGGTATTAGGTACTCGTACGTGAAATTTAACTTAACTTTAATAGGCTTGGCACAACTGTAGCGCTACCATGAGTTGGCATCGAAAAGTAAATAAACGTACTACAGTCGATAGCGAGGTAAACGGGCGTCGAATAGATTTCGATTGAGCACGTACGTAATTTTTCGATACCACCGTCAAATTTGTGAACGTGGTATTTCCATAGAGTTTGAAATACTATCCTCGCTATCGAAAACTATCGCTTTGTCTGTTTCATGTTGATGCATTTGAAAGGACAGACCAATAATTTACGTTATGTCAGTTTTTCA
>JABMDO010000845.1:0-21035 GCA_014851415.1 Cnaphalocrocis medinalis | reverse complement strand
GGACGAAACTTCCACCCAATGGCTACCCGCTGGACGCCGAGAGCGGGGTAGGCCCAAAAACGATGGGCTGATGACCTCAACAGCTTTGCCCGCGATTGCCGACAAATGGCATTAGATAGAGATCGGTGGAGGGATTTGGGAGGCCTTTGCCCACCAGTGGGACAGTATCAGCAGTAGATTATAAAATTTGATATTCATAAATGTTCTGTAAAGGACTTAAATTGAATAAAGATATTTTGATTTGATTTGAAGTTGAGGGCACTAGCTATAATTTCCAATATTCATTGCCCACAAATGGCATTGGATAGATATCGGTGGAGGGATTTTGGGAGGCCTTTGCCCAGCAATGGGACAGTAAAAGCTAAACTAGGTTTTTTTCTAATGGCAAATTGACTTATGCCAGTGATGTTGAGGGCAATAACTATAATTTCCAATATTCATTGCCCACAAATGGCATTGGATAGAGATCGGTGGAGGGATCTGGGAGAGGCCATTGCCCAACAGTGGGAAAGTAAAGGCTAAACTAGGTTTTTTTCTAGTGGCAAAATGAGTTATGCTAGTGAAGTTGAGGGCACTAGCTATAATTTACAATATTCATTGCCCACAAATGGCATTGGATAGAGAACGGTGGATTTGGGAGAGGCCTTTGCTCAGCAGTGGGACAGTAAAAGCTGAACTAGGTTTTTTTCTAATGGCGATTTGACTTATGCCAGTGATTTGAGGCAATATGTAATCTGTGTTCTCCTAATTGGTTGTGACTCGACATAGAAGGCGAAACCCGAGAATTGGCCTTCTGCTCTATTCTCGGTCAGCAAGGCTGCGCTGGCTCGGTCACTTGGAGAGAATGGAGTCGGATCGTGCTGCCAAGCGAGCTTACCTAGGTCGATCTACCGGGAAGCGTCTAGTGGGGCTCCCCAGATATCGCTGGATGGACCAGGGCAAGAAGGATCTTTAGCCCTGGATAAGCCGGGAACAACCCCAGGTGTTTTAGTTGGTATGCCTACTGACCGGCCTCAGAATAGCTGAGGCCGCAGTCATGGGAGAGCCCAACATTATTCGTCAATCTCCCAGCCGAGGGTGTGCATAAGGCGCCGCCGAAAGGTGGCGACATCGGCTCATTGCACTTCGGGCCGGCGGCATGTCACCTGGCTCAACAAAAAAAGGGCAAGAAGGATCTTAGTCACCTTCAAAGGCCGGATGCCAAGTTATGGTTTAGTTAATTAAAATCAGCCACGCTTCGGCATGAATGGGCCGGCTCAACCGGAGTGATACCACTTCCTCACAGAAAACCGGCGTGAAGCAGCCCCTGTGCTGTGTTTCGCCGAGTGAGTGAGAGTGCCGGAGGCCCACCCGGGGGAAGGGGATAAAAGGTTGGCAGCGCACTTGTAACTCCATTGGTGTTGCAAGTGTCCATGAGCGGCGGCAATTGCTTACCATCAGGTGATCCGCCTGCTCGTCTGCTACCTATCACATAAAAAAAAATCAATAATAAACACGCTAATAAAAAAACAGCCTTTATAACGCCCTGAACCAAAAACTAAACACGTATAACAAGACTGATAAGCAATGACACCACTGTACATGAGTAACACGACAGATTTAAAGCGATGACTGACACGTTCCCACGGCTCGCTCAATTCGATTGTTTTGCGGACGCTCCATTTCGTGACAGCGGCCAGATTAATGGTTATATTTAAATTATCCCAGTATATTTCATGCTTTTTTTTCTGTCTGTATTTTTCAGCGTTCTTTATTCCGTTGTCCCCGTATTTCCACTACACGTAATCTAAACCTGCATTTTTCATTCTGATTACATAGTACTTTGTTTGTCTACCTTTGACATCTTTCATGATTTATTAAGGTTTTTCTGCTGACTGTAGTATTGTTTTTATTTTAATTTGCCGGGAGGTGTTTTTGTGAGTCACCGGTTATTTAATTAATGTTTTTTGAGCTTTGTGCGCTGTAAAGATTCTATTTTCTTTTTAATATCTCTTCGGTTTGTAGAAAAAACCATATATTACGAATATGAGTAATTTTTCTCTTTAACGTATACCAAAAAACTAGAGATGCGCCGAATATTCGGTTGGTATTCGGTATTCGGCATATTCGGCACTTTTTTCACTATTCGTATTCGGCCGAATTATTCGGTTTTAGTGCTGGTATTCGGTTAGGGGTAGTTCGCCGAAAATTTTAAATTTTGCCTAATTTCCTTGGTACATATAAAACATCTTTTTTTCGTACATTTCTGTTCCATTTAAGAAAGAAGAGGGAAAATGGTACTGAATTTGTAAAAGGGGTTTCACAAAAAGTTTTAGAAAAAAAGTTATAGGGTGATGAAATTTTGGTAGCCAAGGAAATTAGGAAAAGGCCATTGAAATTATAAAACCGATACAAGGAAATTATGAGGTGTCATGGAAATTAGAAAAAAAAATATTTCTTGTGATATTTTTCATTAATAGTTAGTAAAATCAGTTCGATACGTAGCACAAAATAATTATTTAAAATAAAGAGGTATTTTTTACATTATTGGTATTAAATTGTCTGCTACTCACATAATAATCATGGTAGTGGAATCAAACATTAGAATCATAATTAAGTAAGAATAAAACATATTGATAGTGAATTTAATTATTTTACTGAATTAAGGGGATGTAAGGGGGTGAACCAACATCATTTCGCCCTAAAAGCCAACCTCATCTGCCCGGGGTGCATCCTGCCGACTAGGAAACGAGGGTCTGGCGACCGACTGATGTCGGTATAACTAAATCCAAATCTAAACGCAGATAAAATCAACAACCTGGTGATGGGCAGGACTTAAGGTAGAACTTGGGAATATTAGGTGGCACATTCGACGAGAGGGAGAGGATAACCTTGGGGTCAGGCCATCTGCTGTACTTTCGCGAGGGAGACCAAACTTTCCAACGTGGCGTCGGGTTTCTGGTCAATAAGTCCCTTTCCAACAACGTAGTCGCAATGTCTAGAGTGTCGAACTGGGTAGCATATCTCATCATTAAGCTCACCGAGAGGTACAGCCTCAAGGTGGTGCAACTGTATGTGACACGACCTTGACGTACTCAGACCATAAAGTGGAGAAAATGTTCGAGGACATAATTCGAGGGCCCTCCACTGAACTACCAGGGTTCACTACAATGTTGTCATGGGGGACTTCAACGCTTAAGTGTACAGAATTGCAGCTATAGGATTTGGAACTTTTCGAGGAGACTTTAGGACTAATAAGGCAACGGCGTGAAGACTTATTACTTCGTCGAGAAAACGGGCTCTTAATCGAGAGATCAATAAGCTTTTGTGACACGACCTGCGGTGCTCTAATAACCTTGCTATTGAAAGAGAGAGCCATTGAGCAGAATCGGGGGTCAAAGGTGTTCGTACAATCTCTCGGAAGAAGCCACCTGACAAAGCTGACTACAGCAAGTGGAGAAGTGGTTGCCTCAAAGCCGACAGACAGTCCTTTCGGAGATTGAAGATTTTTATAGCCGATTATACGCTTCGCATGCATCTCAAACTGATCCTGAAAATGAGGACTCTCGAGACACATTAACACGTCACTTCACTGAAGACCCGCCAGAAGTCAGCGTTGGCGATATCGAGATTGCTCTTGGGCAGCTAAAAAACGGACAAGCTGCTGGAGAAAATGGCGTAACAAAGAGTTAGTCAAAGGTGGAGATAAACCCGTAAAGAGGGACCTCTAAAAGCTTTTTAACGCTTTCCTATTTGAAGGGAGAATTCCGAAGGAGTAGAAGTGTGGTCGTCTAGTTCTACAAAAAAAGCAACAAAAGCCTGCAGAAGAAATATCGACCCATTTCATATGGCACACTAGACTACATTCATATAGTGCTGCAGATTATACAGAAGACCGAGGAGTATGATCAGCCTTTGTGTCTAGTTTTTGAGAACTATGAAGGCCTTTGAGTCGGTTGAAATCTGATCTGTTCTGGAGTACCTGTAGCGTTGTCAAATAGATTGGCAACATATCCAAATGATGGGATATCTCTACGAAGCTGCCACTATGTCCGTCCAAGTACAGAACCAGCAAACAAAACCTATACCATTGCATAAAGGAGTGACACAAGGGGACGTCATTTCCCTGAAAATGTTCACAAATGCAATGTTCAAGACGCTCAGCTGTAAAGGACGTGTTATCAACATAAATGGCGTATACATCTCTCATTTGCGATTCGTAGATGACATCGGAAAAAAACGCATAGGTACAGGACCTATAAGATTAGTATTGGGTCAAATTAAAATCGTAATATTATTGATTGTATAATTTCCCTGATACTTTATAATTTCCTTGGCCAATTTTGAGCCACGGAACGCAAGGAAATTAGTACCAAGAAAATTAGATTTATGCCTAAAAACCACTACAACCTAGAAAATATTCACTTCTAATTATTGTTATTTAAAATGAAGATTAAGCCCTACATATACTATTGTTGTATAAAAAAACACTTAAACGAAGTTAATTTTAAGCTTACAAAAAAGCGGCCAAGGAAATTGTCAAATGTAGAAACCAAAGCCCAAGGAGGGTGTTACTTACGCGACTGGCGCGAAACCAATCAAAGGTGCGCAGGTCCTGCCTCGATAGCCTCTTCGCGGCCAAATGGCTTATGTGACGTGGTGTAGTCCGTTGAATTCAATTATTTGTGCGTTTCGAGCTACGCTGCTGGAAATGTCGACCCAAGGAAATTATAGTTTTGACCCGGACATTAAACAAATTACGCTTTCTATATTGGTTTTAGCCATTTTGATATGAGTAAGTATAGTTTTTAATTAGAATCATATCCCTAAATCATAAAACTTGCCCTTTTGAAATGAAATATAATACGATTAGATTTTATATACCGTCATTGAGAAAAGTAAACAATGGGACATACCAAGGAAATTAGAATACTTGCTTTCGGATAGTTTTTTTATAGGTCTAAATTATAGATTTTTATGTATAAACAACAAAAACAAATCAAAATTAAGATATTTATTACAAAAAAATCGTTTTCAGCATAAAAATAGTACAAGAAATTGAGTTCGCCTGCCCGGACATAGAAAAAACACCGAAATGGCGAATTACCCTTAGAGTATTTCTATTTTCCTGGCTATATAACATGGAATTTAAAAGGACAAGTTTCTTTATGTAATATTTGTTTTTGTAAATTAAATAAAACTGGCGAGGAATGTGTTAAAAAGCTAATAAATGAAATCAATTAATCTTGAAATCAACGTGTAGGTATGTTAACATCTAGAGTCCACATATTTATTTCCTGCCCTATTAGTATAATGTAGCTAACATTAACTTTAAAAAAACACCTAATTCATTTATTTTTAAGCCAGATCAATCAATATTAATTTTACTATTTATTTTTATACTTAAAAATATCTGGCCTTTTTTTAAAATTTAAATAAATTGTAATTATAAAGCTTTGTTTTCGAACTCAGATCAAAATTATAATTAATTTATTTTATAATAAAAACTCTTACCTATGTATGTGGAAAATTATTAAAATAAAAATATGAATCAACAATAAATAATTTTATTATAAGTTATTTAATGATAAACAATTTTATTTTTGTTACTTTTTTATATTCTTTGCAATTTATTCTTAAGTAGGTGCTCTTAAAAAATCATCCAAGAGTCCAGGTGGTACTCGACCTTTCACATACCACCGCCCACTGCATACCAGAACAGCCACCCGGTATGTGGAGGGTTGTGGGTTTGAGTCCCACTTGAACCCTGCGATGATTTTATTAATGCATTATTTACTTAAAAGACACTATAACAGAGATACGTTAAGAAAAATTTCTGACACGGAAGGAATAAACACTTTAGTTTATATCTCAGTACAAATTGACTTAAGTGCTTTATGGTCACCGTATCTAGTATAGAAGAGAGATCGGAAACAAAATAGAAAATGGTGTAAACCGAATAATTCGGCCGAATATCCGGTTCGGTAAAGATTGAACCGAATATTATTCGGTATTCGGTTATTCGGTGAAACCACTATTCGGCGCATCACTACAAAAAACTATGTAGAACTAAAAAAACTATATATATCCTTTATGTAATATTAGGTCGAGGTCCGTCCTCAATTTGTTTCGAGACTTAATTTTGCTATTAGTTCCAATATTTGCCAATAGATGGCTCTGGGCGTCGATTTCATCGCGTAATTGTTTCGTCTTTCGGTTTACATATAAACATCGCTCTCTTTTTTTATGTGATAGGTAGCAGACGAGCAGGCGGATCACCTGATGGTAAGCAATTGCCGCCGCTCATGGACACTTGCAACACCAGTGGAGTTACAAGTGCGCTGCCAACCTTTTATCCCCTTCCCTCCGGGTGGGCCTCCGGTACCCTCAGTCACTTCACGCCGGTTTTCTGTGAGGCAGTGGTATAACTCCGGTCGAGGCGTACCATTCATGCCGAAGCGTGGCTCTCCCACAGTTATCTCTTTCTCTCAGCTCAATGTATGAGATGTTATGTGAATTTATTGTTACGACTATGTGCCCCTGCATACGGAAATAGAGCTTGTCTCAAATGAGTAAGGTCTATTATTCCGTTGTGCACTACGTTACACACGCATAGTCGCCCCCAAACCTACGCATTCGGAATAGAAAATTATCGAACGTTCGAGAAGCTACGAGAAAGATCGGGAACTATGTAGAAATCTCTCGAAGCTCTAATACGTAGCAACATGTCCGATGTCTACGAAGTCTCCATCGAAGTTACGAGAGAAAATATCGAGAATGTTCTATTCCCTTCTAGTATGGTCTCGCCCGCGCCTGTGCTAGTATAAAAGCGGGACGGGCGAGCCGACGAGTCAGTTCTGATTTGAACAGCGAAGGAGTGAGTTCTGATTTGAACAGCGAAGAAGTGAGTTCCAATTTGGAAAGCGATTATTCTCCTGCGAACTAAGAGTGATCTTGTGTATTACCTGCGAAGTGTTTAAGGAAGATTTTAGTGTTTTAGTGCGTTTAAGTGTGATTTAGTGTTTTAATTGTGTTTTTGTTACTCGTCGAATAAATTAATTGTCTTTTTGTGACTTTGGCATTTTTACTTGAATCTTACGTACCCCTGTACCCGCAACAATTGGTGTCAGAAGCGGGATTCAAGATGCCACTTACACCACGAGAAGACAGTGAGGGTCGAGTAACGAGGAGTCAAGCTGCGGCCCTGCAAGAGGGTGAAGGGTCTTCAACGGAGGGATCAGTACCACCACCAATGGGGCCTGCGGATATTGTTAAAATATTCAAAATACTGGAGGATCAAGGCCGCCGCCAGTCGGAGCAAGGTAACATGCTAGTGGAATTGAAGAAAGAGCAAGTCAGACTGCTAGCTGAGCTTAAGGAGGAAGAAGCCCGCCGCCAGGAAAAGCAAGACCTTCGCCAGGAAGAGCAAGCCCGCTATCAGGAAGAGCAAGCCCGCCATCAGCAAGAGCAAGCCAGACTGCTAGCTGAGCTCAAGGAGGACCAGGCCCGCCGTCAGGAAGAGCTAGGCAAGAGCTTGTTGGGCGCTATCGAGAAGAAGCACGAAGTATTAGAAAAGCAGATCGATGCTCTTAAGGATGACGTGCTAAGCATCAAGACCCAACACGAAGATCGACTTACCCAACATGAAGATCGACTCACCCAACATGAAGATCGATTTCACCCAACATGAAGATCGATTCACCCAACACGAGGATCGACTGTGCCAGATGGATACGGAGATGCAACAGTTGCATACCAAGATGGCTAGAGTGGAGACCCGGGGTGTTTCAGTAGTATCGGATTCCCCGAAAGTCGAAGTACCCCACTTCGATGGAACGACGTCTTGGGCAGCGTTCTGGTATCAGTTCGAATCGGTGGCTAAAGGAAAAGGGTGGAACGAAGAAGAATCAATGTTAGCTTTGACTCTTGCTCTTCGTGGGGATGCCCTGCTTACATTGGAGAACCTGCCTTCGGACAACAGAACTTTAGGTGCTCTCCAAAGAGCACTAGAGGGCAGGTACAGCGACAAACACCTGGAACACGCGTATAGAGCACAACTCCGCGATCGACAACAGAAACCTGGTGAGAGCCTACAGCAATGGGCGGCGGAAATCGAGAGGCTAGTCCGACGTGCATACGTGTCATGCCCGACGATGGTGGAATCAATGATCCCGCAAGCTTTCTGTGATGGCATTAGGGACGAAGATATCAGACATGCTGTGAAGCTAGGACATCATCAGACCTTGCAGGAAGCTCTAGCCCATGCTTTGGAGTTTGAAGCCGTGCATCAGGACTCTAGAAACCATCGACTTCGGGAGGTTTTGGTTAAAGAAAAACCGTCTTTGGGCCCGATATGCTATGGCTGCGGCGAGAAAGGCCATATTGTGATGAGTTGCCCTAAACGAAGATTGTCACGTAGAACAATAGTAGCGGACAAGTCTACACAAGTCGACGAAGATGAGCTATCGTGTATCAGGAACGATCGAAACTGGCGTGGCTACAAGGACGGCATGTACAGGCGTAGCTACGGAGATATGGAAAACTGGCGTAGCTACGGAGATAATGGACGCTGGCGCAGCTACAGTGACAACGGGAACTGGCGTGACCGCAAGGGCGCAATCGGCATCAAGGACACGGAGTATGTACGCGACGGGAGGGACACGCGGAACGTGCGTGTTCCGCGCCGCGAGCGCGACGTGTCGACCGCTGAGACCAACGGCCATGCACAGAACCGTCGTCATAACGACGGGAAGGCGCTGCCGGAAATAGAGAAGCTGAAGAAACCGAACTCCTTAGAAAAAGTCCGGATGATAACCACCCAGGGACTGGAACAGAGATGGAGCGAGGATGCTTTAAGAAAAGCTCAAAAAGAGGACAGTGACCTGAGGAAAATTGTTGAATGGAAGAAAATAGGTCAGAAACCTTCTTGGAGCCAAGTAGCATCATCAAGCCCCATTACTAAAAGTTACTGGGCGCAATGGGACAGTTTGGAGATTAAGGATGGAGTACTCTTCAGGAAATGGGAAACACCTAAAGGGGACCAAACAACATTACAGCTGATTGTACCCCGTAAACAAGTTGCTTCCTTACTGAGATACATACACGATGGGGTATCCGGAGGACATTTAGGCGTGAAGAAGACCTTAGAGAAGCTGAGACAGAGATTCTACTGGATACACTGTCGGGAGGACGTCGAAGACTGGTGCAAGAAATGTACGACTTGCGCGTCAGTAAAGGGCCCACAAACCAGGAGTAAGGGCAAACTCAAGCTGTACAACGTCGGCGCTCCATGGGAAAGAATCGCAGTTGATGTAGCTGGCCCCTTTCCAGAATCCGATGAAGGAAACAAATACATCATTGTGGTCCAAGATTACTTCACTAAGTGGCCCGAAGTCTTCGCTACGCCTAATCAGGAAGCAAAGACGGTCGCTAAGAAGTTAGTCCACGAGGTGATTTGCCGATTTGGTGTACCCCTAGAGATACATTCAGACCAAGGAAGAAACTTCGAGTCAGCACTGTTTCAGGAGGTCTGTCAACTGTTGGGTATGCATAAGACCCGTACTACTCCAGCACACCCGCAATCCGATGGCATGGTCGAGAGATTCAACCAAACGTTGGAAAACCACTTGGCCAAAGTTGTCGACGAGCATCAACGAGACTGGGACCAGTACATACCGCTTTTCCTACTGTCCTACCGATCTGCGATCCACGATAGTACAAGCGCTACCCCAGCAATGGTAAACTTCGGTCGAGAAATGCGGCTTCCGGTAGATGCATTGACTGGGACACCGCCAGAAGCTCCAAAACCAGTAACCGATTATGCGGCTGACCTACAGAAGCGCCTGGATGAAGTACATGCTCTCGTTAGAGACTGTAGTCTAAAGTCCAGCGAAAGAATGAAGACCCGTTATGATCGTAAAGCCAACACCGACGGTTTCGAGGAAGGGAGTCTGGTTTGGTTACATAACCCACTCAGGAAGAAAGGCAAATCACCGAAGTTCCAGCCAAGGTGGGAAGGGCCATACAAGATTATTACTAGACTGAACGACTTAACCTATCGGATCAAACAAGGAACAAGAGGAAAACCTAAAATTGTTCACATTGATCGGTTGGCTCGTTACCATGGGTCCAATGATGCTCGGGACGAGCATGACTAAGAGGGGGGTAATGTTACGACTATGTGCCCCTGCATACGGAAATAGAGCTTGTCTCAAATGAGTAAGGTCTATTATTCCGTTGTGCACTACGTTACACACGCATAGTCGCCCCCAAACCTACGCATTCGGAATAGAAAATTATCGAACGTTCGAGAAGCTACGAGAAAGATCGGGAACTATGTAGAAATCTCTCGAAGCTCTAATACGTAGCAACATGTCCGATGTCTACGAAGTCTCCATCGAAGTTACGAGAGAAAATATCGAGAATGTTCTATTCCCTTCTAGTATGGTCTCGCCCGCGCCTGTGCTAGTATAAAAGCGGGACGGGCGAGCCGACGAGTCAGTTCTGATTTGAACAGCGAAGGAGTGAGTTCTGATTTGAACAGCGAAGAAGTGAGTTCCAATTTGGAAAGCGATTATTCTCCTGCGAACTAAGAGTGATCTTGTGTATTACCTGCGAAGTATTTAAGGAAGATTTTAGTGTTTTAGTGCGTTTAAGTGTGATTTAGTGTTTTAATTGTGTTTTTGTTACTCGTCGAATAAATTAATTGTCTTTTTGTGACTTTGGCATTTTACTTGAATCTTACGTACCCCTGTACCCGCAACATTATTTATTTATTTTATTTAATACCATTAAGGGGCACGTATCCTATTTTAGGACACTCACTGGTCCGTTCTTACCGTCTCTAGCATAAAAAAACGAATACTTTATTTATTTTATTAGGAACATTTGGAGAAGTATGGTTTTCTTTGGGTGTAATAATGAATTTTATGGTTTCATATTGTATGATAAATGGGCGCGCTTTTCCTTATGAATTCTTATGACAGCTTTTCTTATCCTTATGAAGATATAAAGATGGTGGCTTGGGCAGACTACGTAAGAATGCCTAGTGACGTCATTGGGATCTTTTAGATGAAAATATACGCATATACAGAGTGTACATATCTGTAAACATTAACATTTCTTTACCACTTCTTCTATCAACCATTCTGGACAACATTGTTCTTTGACTTTTAGTAATCACTTGAATCTCGAAAGACGAAAAGGACTTGGTAATTAAAATTCGGTGGTGTAAACGGGTAATTCTCATAAAAAGTCATTACCATGGCAGTCTTAAACACATTATACTTCCGAAATTGATATCAAAATCTTAAAATTTATCGATTACACATATTGACCCTCATCTGTTTAAAATATTTAAAGATTCATGTCAATTTCGGAATAGGACTTAAAGACAACATGATTATGACATCATAATGACATGTGTGTAGAATGGGCCCTGAAAGATGAACAAGAATCGTCACCCAATGTCAGCCGATCGATGGACACCGCAGACGGGTCAGGCTCAGAAAAAGACGGTGTGACGATTCCTAAAAGTATGTCCAAGATTGGCAAGCAAAGGCGTTGAACAGGGATATATGGAAGAACTTAGACTTAACCTAGTATTGGGACTCTATAAATAGGCTAACTAAAAAAACTGGTAATGACATCTCGATGAGAATGACCCAAACAGCTCCGTACTATGTTCCATCAAGAATTTTAGTCGGTAATGATAAAATAACATCGGGCACATAGGTCAAAGGATTTATTGAAATTAAATTCAATAAATCCTTTGACCTATGACATTGTCCATTGTTTTCTTAACATAAAACAAGACAGCTAGTCTTATTCAGGCCACGGTTTCTCAAACATTATGAGAAATAACTGGCTTAAAGACCGGCTCGTACCACTAAAGTACTATTTAATAAACTTTTTGATAAAAATATGACATTATTTTACTTGAAAATGGGCCTGCCCTTAGCTTCATACTGAACTCTTGAGTTGTAGAAGCCTACGATGGAGGGGGCTTACAAAAGAAGACTTACTACTAGAATGGGTTTCTGCGCACTCAAGGTCATGGTTATTCTTACATGCCGAGGGCTATACGCAATTGAGGAATCATCATCATCATCATCATGTCAGCCCACATCCACCCACTGCGGAGTATAATTGAGGGGTATCTTCCAAAAAAATCTTCGTCTACTTTCTCGGTCATTCATTCATTCATATTAATGTTACGGGGTTCTAGACGTTATAACCACAAAATAATACTTTCTGTGTGTAATTATTTTGTGTTATAACTCTATGGTTGTCACGTCGACAACTTCCCAAGACGTGGGAACATAAATTTGAGAAACCCTGAACTGTGCCAAAGGGGGTAAGGGTGAAGTAATTAAAATTCGTTTTGGATCATCCCCGCTGGGCGTATTGTTGTAGGTGTGATTCTACAGAATAATTAATTAAAATTACAACTCAGTGGGGTGATATTTTTGATTGGGATTTGTATTGGATTAGTGATAATGGAAGTAAGTTAATTAAGTTTGATAGTGCAATATTAATTGTCTTAGTATATTGAATTACATTTATCACTATTAAGTTAATTGAAGTTCTTCTTGTTTAACTCCATAGTAAAGTCAACAGCAAAAGTAGATGATCAAAATCAAAAACTCTATACCTATCGACCGGGGTTCGCGTCAGAACTTCATTCAATGAATCATTGTCTATTTTAAAATTACACTTATAACTTTTTTTTAATATTTTGTTTATCTTATAACTATTTTTAAAAAAACAATGTCCAGTTGGAAAATTCCTGAATAATTTTTAAACTTATAAAAAAGGAAGAGGTTTAAAATTCGTCTGTATGTATTTTTTTCTCGTAAGTTAACTATAAAATGACTAGTGGCCCGCCCTCACTTCGCTTCGGGACCGTAATTCAGAAATGAACCAATAGATGGCGCTGTGCTAAATTACATCGCGCAAGCGTTTTGTGTTTTCGGTTTACCTATAAGCCTTGTCGTTGTCTATAGAAGTTATCTCTTTACAAATAGTATAGATAGAAGATATAGTTGTATGCTTTTACAGCACTATAAATACCTTCACACTTCCATATAGGAAGATAAAGTTTCCCCTAACACCCCTGGGCCCATTAGAGCTTTGTATTACATTTTCGCATGTTCGCGAAATCCGCTACGAGCTGTTAATCGATCCGTTTTTCACATAATTGTAATGAGTTTTAGATTTAGGAAGATATTAAGTGATGAGCGTTTAGCGATTCTCTTTTTTACAACATCAGGAATGCTGAGGTTGTGCCTTGTCGTCATAAAAAAAAGTAGGTAATGTTATACAAGTTGATTTTTTAAAAACTATCCAAATTTTTAAGCTTGACTTAGAATCTGTAAGTAAGCTTTCTTCTAAAACATGGGTCGAATTACGTAATTTTTTTTTCGACTGCGTTAAACGGCCGTTGTGACACGGACAAAACGCCAAGCTGGAAACTAGCACCACATCAGGTTATCACAACATGTCAAATTTCCTCAATTGAAATTCAACCTAACATCTTAAATATCGTAGCGTTTAGTTGCGATCACATCAATTAATTTTTTGTATAATAAATTGTATAAAAATATTTTCAATACGAAAGTACCTTACCTATCATTGATAGTAGTTTAAATTCATAAATATTATTAATAATTATCAACGATTCGTCGTCATAAATAAAGTTCAAAGACAATTCAAAAGACATTTAATTTACACATATAATTATATTTATCAATTACTTAAGGCACATTGAAATAAACTTACAAAATCGCTACCCGCTCCGCTCATCACCGTTGGGTACCCTACCACACTCAGCTAAGTTCTAATATTAATGTTCATTTACCGTGCACGTTAAATAGAGATTAAGCACATACTAAGCTAAATATAACAGGTAACCACTTATTATAGGAAAAGTTTTATTATAGAATAGTGTTGTGATACACACACCTCGATACCTGACAAAAGCTGGCAAAGAATAAGAAGTAGTGGAGGCTATTATGAATGGGAGACCTTTGCCCAGCAGTAGGACGTGTTAACAAAAAAAATAGTATTCCAAACAAGAGATATTAACAAAATGTTTTCTTTTATTTGACTAGGCTACAGCTTGACAAAAATCACACCTGATGGAATGCAACGATTATCATTTTTTATGATACCTAGGTGGCATACGAGCAGTTGGATAACCTGATTGTAATCGATTGCCACCGCCCATAGTCACCTGCAATACCAGTAGTGTCACAAGTGCGCTGCCAACCTTTAACCCCCTCCTTTTTACCAGAGAGATTTAGCACAACATGAAGGCGCAACATTACCAAGTGAATGAGTAAAATTTCGTTGAGATTTTTTTTGTTTGACTCATTCACTTTTGAGTTTTTTTTTTATATTATAGGAAGGCAATAGAGCAAGCGGGTCACCTGATGGTAAGTGATAACCGCCGCCCATGGACATCAGCTACACCAGAAGGAGTGCGGATGCGTTGCCGGCCTTTTAGGAAGGTATAGGCTCGTTTCTTGAAGATTTGAATGTCGTACCGGTTCGGAAATACCGCTGAGTTAATTTTATTCAAATTACATTCTTAAATGACTCTGGAATTTTCATTCTAGATATTACTTTAGTAATTATATAGTAATTCGTCGCATCACTATCAAAGAATGGGGTTAAACTGAAATCCATTCGGGATTTAGAAATGGAATTATCGTTAATATTTGCCAAATTCCGCCTCCGTTTTCGTTGTTTTAATTAACTTTAATTGTGAATAGTTTGTTGTTTGATTCTGGACAAATATTCGTGATGAACACTTGTGTTTGCTTCTGTGTCTAGGTGTAGTAAGTATTTAAGTATTAGGGTTTACGTAATTCCTCTGTTGGTTTTTTAGCTAGCCAATAGAGTCCCACTGCTGGGCAAAGGCCTTCCCCAAGTTCCTCCATAGATCCCTGTCCAACGCTCTTGACTGCCAATCACACCATCCACCACCAAAGTCACACCATCTTTTTCTAGGCCTGCCCCGTCGACGGTGTCCATCGATTCGATGTCCTCTATTGTTAGATATTTTTATAACACAAGTGCTTAAGCTTCTTAGTACGAAAACATTAACCATTATGTAAGATGTTATAAGTACCTACTAATATATTATTTATTTTCTCTTTATATCTAGTTTATTCTTTACGTTTCGTACAATGAAGCGACTACCGTCTGACCTTCGCAACCTTGCGCCCAACCGGGAGGAAAGGGGTAAAAAGTTGGCAGTGCACTTGTGACTACTAGTGCTGCAGGTGACTATGGGCGGGGGCAATCGCTTACCATCATGTAATCCGTTTGCTCGTCTGCCACCTGATCACATAAAAATGTCAGTAAAAGAGGTCCTTGCTCGGATCCGAACCTACTGTGCTCTTCGCTTTTAATTTACCGCGCGTGGAAAAGATGACCGCACTCCATATTATAAATTCAAGCTTTCCCCCATGTTGTAGCTAAATACATTAGCTATTTAGTGTGGACTTAGTCTACTCCGGTTTCATCTGCTTAATTTGCCATGAAAACACGCTAACAGACTTTTTTGAACTTAAAGATGCTGGATGTGACAAATCTGTGTAAATCTGCCTTACCCTATTGCCAACACGCTGTTTTCTCTCTTCTACCTTTAGGTAGAGGAGAGAAAACAAGGAAAGAAATCGCTACAAGCGATAAGACTGCCTTTATGTACTGTTAATCACTGCTGTTTCATTCATGTAATCTATTTCTGTACAATAAAGAATATCTGAAATATGGCCGTGTTAACCATGTGAGAGCTACGCTTCAGCCTGAATGAGTTGATGTGATACCACGGCCTCACAAAAGACTGGCGTGAAGCAGCGCTTGCGCTATGTTTCGTCAAGTGAGTTAGGGTGTCGGAGGGTGACTTTACTGGTGTTGCAGGTCTCTATGGGTAGCGGCAATCGCTTACCATCAGGTATTTTTTTACGTGATACATGGCAGACGAGCAGATGGATCACCTGATAGTAAGCGATGGCCGCCGCCCATAGACACCGTAGTGTCAAAAGATTCGTCTGCTTGTCTGCTACCTAACACATAAAAAAAACTGTCGAAAAGTAAACTAATATAATATAATATTTATAATAATATTTCACTACATCACATACATTGGTCTGACTCTGAGATAGGTAGCTCAAGCACCTGTGTTACAGATATCAGAACCAACAGTGGTATTACAAATATATACGTATAATACTTTTCTTTTGTAAATACATACTTATAATACATAGAAAACACCCAGACCAATACAAACAAACATGTTCATGCACACAAATGTTTGTACTGTGCGGGGATCGAACCCGCAACCCTTGGCCCAGACGCAGCATTCACTATCACTGAACCAAACGGGTCGTCGAAACTTAGCATTAGAAAGTTATACCTAGGATCTAGGTCGTCAAACTGCGGCCCGCGGTAAAGTAGATTCCTTTAATTAATAGTATTTATACATCCGTACTTCACATATAATGCGGCCCGGACCTTAGTGCTCACATTGTTATGTGTGGCTCTTGAGCAGTAAAGTGTGACGCCCGCGCCGGTGACTTAACCCGTATCATCCCAGTGATCCATTATTGGATCGGTTAGTTTCATATTTTTTTACTAAATTTTCGTGAACGCAGCCATTTTTTTTTGTCTATGGTGGTAGCACTGACAGTTCTTGCCGCCAAATTCATTTGTCAGATCTTCGGTCAGCCGCGAAATTTGTGTTTTTTTTACACACTGCATTTTGCTAAAATTGTGAAAAAAATGTCTCATCGGCGAATGTAAGTATTTATTACTTTTTTATAAATAATTAGCGATTATTGTATCGTATTTATGTCGGTTAGGTATTGAGTTATCATATTGTAAGACAGTGAAATGCACGTTTAGTTTATTTACATTTATTTTTTACTTTTTTGTTTACCGGTCCAATAATGGATCAGTAGGATAATATGGATATGGAACGTTTTATGTAGTGACATAATTGTAACTTATTATTTTGCGTTTATTTTGTTGCAGATTATCGGTAAATGAAATAATATCGCATCTTGAAGACAGAGACGATGTATTGTCTGCAGATATTTACATAACACCCCCAGATAATTACGACAAAAGTGATGAAGACAGTGGAGATGAGGAGTGTTCGAGCATAAATCACCTATCCAGGCAGCAACTTTTAGCACAGGCTGAATTCAGGGCTACTATATCTTCACAGTCTAATTTAGATATTATAGAAGACATATCACACGAACCTTCTATAAATAATAACAGAAACGACGATTTAGCAGTACAACCACCGGCCAAGAAAAAAAAATGCCCAGCTACCCGGAAATGGAGGAAAGTAGATATCCCAGTAAAGGCAGAAAAAATATCAGAGCCACCAAATTTTTTGGAACACTTAGATACTCCTGTGCACTTTTTTGAACTGTTTTTTGACGAAGAGGTATTTGAATTGATTCGCTCTGAAACCGAAAAAAATGCAATTCAAAAAGGTTTCCATAATTTCAAAGTTACAACTGAAGAAATAAAACGATTTATAGGGATTCTCTTGTTATCGGGTTACAACAGTGTTGCTAGATATCGAATGTACTGGGAGCAAAGCGTTGATTGTAATTTTCAAGGTGTGGCAGCTGCTATGTCTAGGAATAGATTCGAAGAACTGTTACGATTCTTTCACGTCGCCGATAATACCAACTTGGATCCACAGGACAAGTTCGCGAAGATTCGTCCTCTCTGGAATCTTCTCAATAAGAGATGGGTAAAATATTATCCTGGTGATAGGAATCTAAGCATTGATGAATCCATGATTCCATACTTCGGGAAGCATGGGACAAAGCAACATATTCATGGCAAACCCATCCGGTTTGGTTATAAGAACTGGTCTATTTGTACTCGTCTTGGTTATTTGATATACGGAGAGCTGTATCAAGGAGCAAGCACAGGAAATACCCACCCAGAACTTGGTGTAGGTGCTTCTGTTGTTTTAGACCTCGTATCCAAATTGCCGCCAGGTACTTACAGCTTTTATATGGACAACTATTTCACGTCTTTGCCGTTGTTGGATGAAATAAAAACATTAGGACACGATGCGACAGGAACGGTTAGATCAAATAGAGTAGAAAAGGCACCCTTGAAAGAAGCGAAAGAAATGAAGAAAATGAGCAGAGGGTCTTTTGACCAGTGTACAGATACTTTGACTGGCATCACCCTCGTTCGTTACAATGACAACAATATTGTTACCGTGGCCTCAACCGAATGTGGTGTGGCGCCTTTAGCTAAGGTAAAACGTTACTGTGACAAGCAAAAGAAAGACGTCGACCAACCTCGCTGTATCGTCAACTACAACAAATATATGGGCGGTGTCGATCGTTTGGATCAAAATGTGGGCTGCTATCGTATTTCTATTCGCTTGAAGAGGTGGTACTGGCAGCTACTTATGTTTCCTATAAATGCTTGTATGAATAATGCTTTCCAGTTATATAAATTATCACCAGCTTCGCAAAATAATCAGCATGACTATTTGTCATTTACAAGACATGTTGTAACAACATATCTTCAGACTTTTCCTGAAAATTCTTCACCTCCAATAAAGAAGCCTATTCCAAAATCATCTCTAGCTGTCATAAAACGAGTTCCAGTCGATATAAGGTTAGATGGGAAGGCACACTACATTGTAAAAAGTGACAAACAAAACCGTTGTGGGTTGTGTCATAAAAACACGACGATGAAATGTGAGAAATGCAACGTCGCCCTACACCAAAAATGTTCTCCTGCTTTTCATTCCAAATAAAATTTTAATACAAAATACATTTAATTTATAGTTTATGTTTTAATATATACAATAAATAAGATTCTACATAAATATCTTTCATTATTTACAATCGATATCCTAAAAAGAGCACAATACATACACACACAAATTCAGTGGCATATTCTCCTAATGTTCCATTTTTGGATCGGTACTGTAACTGAAATACAGGAAATCGAAAATTTTTTTTTGTTGCCTAATATTGTTAATTGGGTTACTAAAAATGTATTCTGAAAGTTTCGCCTCAATCAGATAAGTTTTGGGGACTTGGGAAGATACGGGTTAAGAAAAGTCTATCTAGTAGATTTTATCTACGTTTAGGGACAACACAGTTACTGTATTATTTATCTAGGGCCGTACGTATCTGCCTTTTGTTTTACTAACGAGACCCAGCTTGTATTGTAATTTATTTCAAATGACAAACACATTCATTGCCTGTTAAATACATTCATTCATACATTCGTTCATTGTAGGTTGCATGTTTTGTCAACTAGAGGCGATATTATTTTAGTATTTCAGTTCATTGAAATGTCAATGTTTAATGAAACGGGTATTTAGCCTAGAGCTTAGGTTGATGTTTTCATATACCATTAATTGTATCGATTTATTATTTAACTCCTACTTACCAAAGTCACTTTATCTACAGGATATATTTATGTAGTAATTTAAATCCCTAGCACGTCTTATATCAACCATTCTGAGCAAAATTCGTTCTACGACTTTTGAAAAATTCGTCTTCAGTTTTTTCGACTCCTCATACAAAAGTCACTTGACCAAGTTTGTATGAAAGTTGACCTAACTCCGAGTGCACGCGCACTGAGCTCTATTACGAGACAACTTCTTATAAACGCGCTCACCTCACACACACATTTGTAGCGTAAGTACGGACTCCGTACTGTGTAGCTTAATAACTTGCGTTACGGATATCGAACAACTCCGCGGCGGCTTTGAATTGTTAGGTGCACGCGCACTTGCGATTCAAATGTGTGTGTGAGGTGAGCGCGTTTATAAGAAGTTGTCTCGTAATAGCTCAGTGCGCGTGCACTCGCGTTGTGAATGTATGTATCATCATCGTCAGCCTATATTATAAAAATTCACACAGCTCCTCATATTGATCTGATTAGCTTTAAGCATTTGGGTTACAGATATCAGACCACATAGGAAACACAAACATAATACTTAAATGCATACTTAATACACCCAGACACTGACCAAACATAAGTGTACATGAATGTTTGTCCAGGGTGGGGATCGAAACAACCTTTGGCCTAGAGGCAGGGCTATCGGGCCAGTCAACACACATGCGTCCAAATAGTCTGTAAAAAAAATATATTTTAAAGGCTTATCGTCAAAACGTTAATAAATAAAAATATAATCTCGCCCCGAACGTCCAGACACGCAAATATTTATTGATGTTTTATTACATTCTTTTAATAAATAGTTACATTCTCGTATCAATATTTGACAGTAAAATATGGTTGTGAATGAAGGGATGCGATCCGATTTCAATATCGATAAAGTATCAGCAGTTTTCAATAAAGATTTTATTGCGATAAACAAAAATGCTGACTTCATTCACGAGTAAAGCTGATACAATTTCATCAAAGTTGATATTTTTGGTCATATTTAAAAGCTTAATAATGATCTTTAATTTTTCGAGTTGGCTCTTTGCAGTTTTTTTCCATTTATTTATTTGGAGCGTGAATTAGACGTTATTGGTACAAAGTTTCGATATCTCCGTTTTTCCGAGATACACTTCCAGTAATAAAAGTGTTCCCCCCTCCTTCCCTCCTACTTAGGACACGGATAACACGTAGTTCAATAAACTCATCGATATGAACATCAGCTAGATCCAACTTTATATGTTTATCTTATGGAAACATACTGAGATAATGGGTTGTTCTCATAGAGATATCATTACCGTGGTAGACTTTAAATCTATATTTCTCCGAAGTTGACTGAATCTTGATCTTACATGAGACCTTCTATACAATCGGTAAATCTTAAGATTGTGATGTCAATTTCGAAGGAACTAAGTGTTGAATACTGCCACGGTTTTGACATCTGTATAAAAATTATCCAGATTTGGGTCAAATCGATAACTCGCTTTGATTTTATCGATACAGTAGCAACCCTAAAACGCGTTTAAATTGTGAAATCAGATCGGGCCGTTTCATTTTTATATCTCAGTACCCAAAATATTTGAAACGTGAACGTATTGGTATTA
>JABMDO010000844.1:0-22193 GCA_014851415.1 Cnaphalocrocis medinalis | reverse complement strand
GTAAAGCTGATACAATTTCATCAAAGTTGATATTTTTGGTCATATTTAAAAGCTTAAAATCTCTTAATTTTCGAGTTGGCTCTTTGCAGTTTTTTTCCATTTATTATTTGGAGCGTGAATTAGACGTTATTGGTACAAAGTTTCGATATCTCCGTTTTTCCGAGATACACTTCCAGTAAAAAGTGTTCCCCCTCCTTCCCTCCTACTTAGGACACGGATAACACGTAGTTCAATAAACTCATCGATATGAACATCAGCTAGATCCAACTTTATAGTTTATCTTATGGAAACATACTGAGATAATGGGTTGTCTCATAGAGATATCATTACCGTGGTAGACTTTAAATCTATATTCTCCGAAGTTGACTGAATCTTGATCTTACATGAGACCTTTATACAATCGGTAAATCTTAAGATTGGTGATGTCAATTTCGAAGGAACTAAGTGTTGAATACTGCCACGGTTTTGACATCTGTATAAAATTATCCAGATTTGGGTCAAATCGATAACTCGCTTTGATTTTATCGATACAGTAGCAACCCTAAAACGCGTTTAAATGTGAAATCAGATCGGGCCGTTTCATTTTATATCTCAGTACCCAAAATATTTGAAACGTGAACGTATTGGTATTATGTCCAAACTTTCTGGACCCAGTGTGATAAGACCGAAGAGAGATCTATCGCAGAATGAATATCTTAACGTGCTTTCCGGGGGCACTGAGAACTTCTGAACAGAAAACTTGCAATGCAGCCGTCGCTTTAAAATTCGACCCACTACCCACTGAAGCAATCATAATGTTGTTTTGGTAAAATCGATGCGAGAGAATATACAACCAATTCCGACATGATAATTTATTTTAGTGCATATAGCGCCTGCGCTGTGTTTTGTAATCATGAACTTATAAATTATCTACGAATAAGTATTATCAATTTAATCTATACCTATGTTTTATTATAACAGGTGTGATATACCTATGTTTAGTTATAACCTAGTGTCATCTAACCAAGCATATTGTTTCCTACTACCAAGCGCACGTTTCTCTATGCCAAATTGTTTGCATAACCTAGTGGAAACTGTAGAGGAATCAAGTTGACAAATAGCCATTTACTATACAATCTGCATGTCAGTTTAGCCCTTCAGATCGATTTACAACTTAATGTCCCATATAGATTAAGTTCAATTTAAACTTGATGTACATTCCGATGCTTTACAGATTATAACCACTCCACTGCCGCAGTATTTACCAAACTAAACGGGTATTTTAGTAGTTTCTCTCAAAGATTTAAATCATAGATATCGATACCTTAAATCTCAAAGGGCGTAATCACCATTTTGGCCAAAATGACTTTTGAATGCTATCTTACTCCATTTTTTTTTCTCTATCGATCTGTATTATCAAAGTTTTAAAATTCGCAAAAAAGTGGTGATTACAGCCCACGTGTTTACCGTCGATAATGCAAGAATTTTAGTCGTAAATACCTTTAAAAAATTCATTATTAAGGTTTCGGTCGATACACCAGTTAAAATTATAATGATGTGAAAAATACTGACTATCGAATGAGGCGTATAGGACAGATATGTGTAACAGTGGCGTTTACGACTGAAGTTACTTTAAGAATTTAAACAAAATAAATAAAGAAGTGGTAGTAATACTGCATTATGAATATCGCGTTTAGTCCGGTTTCTATAAATTCTAAAATAAAAACGCTCAGACATGCAATTAGCAAGTACTTTTACTACCCATACGTAAGAAGAATTACTCTAGTGTCAGTATCCTAGACGAAAATGAGGAAATACGAAAATGAGCAGAATATACCACTCATTTCCCCTCGTCGAACCGAATTGTATCGATGTCTGTGATTAAATTCTTGTTAATATAGTGAAGTTGACGTCTTTTATTTCTTTTGCACAACAGTACTCCTATTAAAGATTGTTAATAGCACGCAAAACCTGAAATATAAACAAAGTGGCGGGAGTTTTGCTAGCGCTTAAATCTTATGTAGATCAATCCTAGCTTTAACATTTTTAAAAATAAACGTTTGTTTTACTTCTTTGCACAGCCTACTGGTAGAAGACTTATTAAAATTTAAGCTCTAAGTAAAGTCCTGTCGATGCAGATATTGTTTACTAATTTAAAAACAAAACAAAATTATAGAAATCAATAACTTTCGTTTAAATTTCAAACTAAAATGATTGCGTTTGTATAATTGAAATAATAAATCGTTTTCATTTCTGTACTTGCTATAAATTTTGTAATAATGAAACTACCCGTATTTGTCTCTTAATTTGTATCTTCCTCGAAGTGTTTTTACTTATAAAAAACCGAAAATAGCTTTTTAAAATGCATTTTCTATAAGTTAACTAGGCTGTTACACCATAGCATAGAGCAGAATAGCCTTTTTTTCAAGTCGTAAACGCCATTATACCATAACTTATTGCAGAACAGCCTTTTTTTTAGGTCGTTGGCAAACATTGGTTGTATTTTGAATACCATATAACTGTGTTATAAAGCTCTCGATACTCGATAATTACATCCAAATTTCATTTATATGGCATTATTAGTTTAAAAGTTATGAATTTAATTCTTAGATTTTTTTTTTTGTTTCGGCTCTCCTGAAAAGTGATGATTTGGTGATTACGCCCTTTGAGATTTAAGGTATCGAATGCCCTCGCCATACTTTGACCGCGCCGATTTGAGTCGCACCTCAAATAACCTAGCTTAATTCAACTGGGATTAGCACGAATTAGTTGCCGTTTGCACTCGGTGACAGTTGCACGACACAGCTGCCTGGATTTTTGACAGGAAAAAGCACTCAAAATGCCTTCATGTGCCTTTTTATTGTGCAAGAAAAATACTACAAATTCAAATAAAGCGAATGGTGTAACATTTCACTCGTAAGTATTTATATTTAGTATATTTTGCTTTAGTGCACCCGATCCCTAAAAAGGGAGACCGCTCTGATCCTGGTAACTACAGGCCCATAGCAATCACCTCCTTGCTCTCAAAAATAATGGAGTCCATCATTAACCGTCAGCTTCTGAGCCACCTTGAGGAACACCAGCTCATCAATGACCGCCAATACGGATTCCGTAGGGGTCGATCGGCTGGTGATCTTCTCGTCTATTTGACGCATAGATGGGCGGAGACCATTGAAAGCAAGGGGGAGGCCCTGGCAGTAAGCCTGGACATTGCGAAGGCCTTTGATCGGGTTTGGCACAAAGCGCTCATTTCGAAACTTCCTGCTTATGGGTTGCCTGAGAAACTGTGCGAATGGGTGCACAGCTTTCTCACGGGTCGTAGCATCAAAGTTGTAGTTGACGGCTCATGCTCAGGCCTAAAACCTGTGAATGCTGGTGTACCCCAAGGCTGTGTGCTATCCCCAACTCTGTTCCTCCTGCATATCAATGACATGTTACATACCAGTGGCATTCATTGTTATGCGGATGACAGTACGGGCGATGCCTCATATTCCGGCCATGCAGGGGTTTCTCGGGCCCACGTCGACGAGTGTCGGAAAGAACTTGTGTCTGTTATTGAAAATACGCTAGATCATGTATCGAGTTGGGGTGACATGAATCTGGTGGAATTCAATCCCAAAAAAACACAAGTTTGCGCGTTCACTGCGAAGGAAACCGCTTTTGTCGTTTCCCTTCACTTCCAGGACACTCACCTTAACGCCAAAACGAGTATTGGGATTCTTGGCGTCGATATATCGAGTGACGTTCAGTTTCGGGGTCATTTGGAGGATAAGGCTAAATTAGCCTCTAAAAAACTGGGTGTTCTCGGCAGAGCAAGGTGGTACTTTACGCTAACCCACCGCCTTCAGCTCTATAAGGCTCAAGTCCGGCCCCACATGGAGTACTGCCCCCATCTCTGGGCCGGGGCACCCCAATATCAGCTCCTCCCTTTTGACCGCGTCCAACGTCGCGCAACTCGATTAGTCGGCGACGAGAATCTCACTGCTCGTCTAGATTCTCTGGCACTGCGGAGAGATGTTGCATCTCTATGTGTCTTTTACCGCCTTTACCACGGTGAGTGCTCTGAGGAGTTGTTCGAATTAATACCCGCTGCCAAATTTCACCACCGCACTACACGCCATAAACTCAGATTCCATCCATACCACCTGGATGGATGGCGGTCCACTACCGTGCGCTTTACTCGACACTTTCTGCCACGCACCTCCTCATTGTGGAATCAACTTCCCGCAGCGGTATTTCCGAACCGGTACGACATTCAAATCTTCAAGAAACGAGCCTATACCTTCCTAAAAGGCCGGCAACGCATCCGCACTCCTTCTGGTGTAGCTGATGTCCATGGGCGGCGGTGATCTCTTACCATCAGGTGACCCGCTTGCTCGTTTGCCTTCCTATAATATAAAAAAAAAAAAAAAATATTTCATCAATAATTTAATTTATTTTATTTTGTTGACAAAACATCAACGTCTGATCGGCCAGCGCGTGACAGAGACAGTAGTATTGGCAATCACTGTGAGACAAAACGAGACAACATCATTATCTCGGTGGCCAATATACTTAGACCCGCTGTAGTACTCAAAACTCAGTTGATTACAATAAACGGGAAAAGTACGGTAGCGTTAGCAGTTTCGATAGGCATTGTTTTAATAGCGGTCAGATATAAAATAGCAATTTTATTTCGACTAGAAATCAATAAACATGCAAATAATAATTACGTATTACTTTTAAGTGAACGTTTATTGTTTTAGATTTCCGCAAGATCCGCCTTTAAAAGAAAAATTGATCAAAGTTATCCAGCGGGATCGAAGGGATGAATACTGGTTACCTGGACAATTTAGTCGAATTTTCTCTTCTCATTTCAAAGAAAATGATTTACATTTGACTCCCCTAGGTCGGCGTAAAGTAAAAAGTATTATATTTGTATTTCTTCTGTTGTCTTATTCTATACACAAGTGCTTAAGCTACTTAGTACGGAGTCAGGACATTAAATGTGGGGTTGTGTTTATTATTAATTCATTATTAAGTTATAGTAAATATTACTCATAATTTTTCTTAAGGAATAGTAGGTCAAAGGCCTTTATTATAGAAATCAAGTCATAGCTACTATGATGGGATTAGACATAATCACCACCCTTTATGCGGTTTGGTGATCCAACCCGATATTCGCTCTGTGATTAGAGTAATTTATTTGAATAAATAGATAAATGTAGTGTAACATTTAGAAATAAAATATCTTATAAATAAAATTGCTTTTAAATTTAGGAATTGTTTTATTTTTAGTTCCCAGTATGAAAATTTTGCTGACCGTATTTTATTCTCATAGATAGTGACTTTCGATGACACGCACACGTCATGTCATCAAAATATTGCCTCGTTTTTAGGTGTCAGGGCATATCTATGATTTAAATCTTTTAGAGATGGTTTCTCTCGCTAAAAGGACTTTACGATAAGACATAAGGAAATATCAATACAAACTTCGAAGACAAATCAATATCAAAGTGGTATTCTTGAGGTTTGTATTGGTCGTCGTTTTCTGTTTGCTAGTATCTTAATGTGGTATCATTTATTTATATATGTATATTGAAACTCTTCTCACAATGATGACCTACTTATGTTAATCATTTACCTGAGTGGCTTTTAAAATAGGAGTGCAATGTTTGAAAAGCCCAATAGTAATCTCCTCCTCATATTTGTTTGGATCTGAGGTGTGAGGGCATCTTGATTGTCCTCAATATAAAAAAAGTTAATAGACACGGCAGTGCTAAATGAATATGCGCTTGGGCCGCTTGGTGATCTGAGTATGATTCGACAGAAATGAAAGACAGATGTGTGTAAGAAACACGGTACGATATCAAAACTCTTCGATATCTGTCAGAGATATAGAATTCACTAGTGTCTATTAATTTTGTGACCTGATTGATATTTTAATTATGTTTTAAAATAGGTAGCACTATTTTATTTTGATTGACACGAGAAGAAGAAGTCAAATCTCGAATAATCTAATTTCGAATTTATTCATGCCAAACGCACAAACACCACTTTGCTCCGTTTCACTTCCACTCAACATCGCTATGAAAGCAAGAGCAGTGCCATCTCGAAAAGGGATTGCTTCGACAAAGGCTGTTTCATTACCGTCAAAGAGGCGATAAGAAGTTTCGCCAATAATTGCACTTCTTGGCCGTTTGTATTGATCGATGCTATCGGAGTCTGCAGCTCTTTTGAATGAAAATAGAAAAACATTTCACTTCTTACAAAAAGTGAGTTTTAAAATAATAGGATTATTTTTATCAGAATGTTTGCAGCGTGAAAATTGCTCGTGCAACTTTTGAAAAACTATTATATTTCAACATTTTAACTAATTCACAAGATAGATACCAATAAAAATATTGCGTCTGTATGCCGTTTTTTTCAATAAGCTACGTTTTAGATGCTTACTTAGTTGGGTTACTACTATAATGTTCTTTATTATTCCTTATATTGTATATTGTTATTTATCCTTTAATAATTAAGTATTTATAATAAAGTCGAAACTTGGGTGAAAAATTTAACTATTTCAAGGAGTGGTTCTCTGTGGATGCAGTTCCGTTTTCCAATATCCTTTTTGAAAATATCGAACACTTTTAAGATTGCAAACCGTAGTTGCGCTAAAAGATTGTAGAAATTTTGTCTTTATCCCAGATACAGCCTCAGGAAATGCATATTGAACATTGAACCAAGCTAGCTATTGAACCTTGAATAAGCCTAGGCTAAACGTTAGAGCCTAGTTCGACATACTAGCATCAGACCATCAGAGCGTAAAAACTAGTAATCCTCATTCAGATAGAACTCGGAACAGTTGTTTATTCAAAGTACCTCTATATTTTCTTTGTACTCTGTCATCAGACGTAAGCTATATGAGAAATGCATGGAGATATTCAACTGAAAAAATATTTTGCTTCTGGTAAATATCAGTGTGTTATCTATAAGATTTGACTCATCAATACTTTTAATATTAAAAAAATTTGAAATAAACTACAAAACTAGATTTTAAAATTCATTCCCCTGTAAAATCTTTGCTTTTTATTGATGACGTTTTAGTTGGTTTTATTTTATTTCGAGACAACATCACCTTTGGAAGGCTAGTTTGAATTAAACCATAAAGGGACAAAATCAAAATCAAATAAAAAATTGTGGCGCAACTTGAATGTTATAACGAATTTCTTTCTACGAGTATGACACAGGCATATTATAATGTCACATGCTTTTTTAACATTACGTACAAAAACTACGTTTGTATAGTTATCTGATAAGAAATGAACAATTTCCAACGCTCTTTTCTCATTTACAAAGAAGAACTTGCACAATAAAATAGCAGAATAATTAAACACAGTTTGTTTGAGAACGGAGACGCGACAAGATAAGGAAAGTAGTGCAAACTCTAGCCTGATCGCGTCACAAACTCCTATTTTCATTAACGGGCCCTAAAAGGGACAATTGCTGAAGTTTGGTCAACAATTGCAGCATTTAAAGCAACCCCTTTATATAAAAATCCATGCATTTTTTGGGTTGAATTTTGAAAAACTACTAAATAAAAATTTGATCTCACACTTTTAACTTTATGAATAAGTGAGGTGATAGACTCAAATCTCAATGTGATGAAGCATTTTAGCTACGGCATAAAATATTGGACACAAAACGCTGGCTACATACATCGCAAGCTAAACAACATAATTACGAACATGCGCGCTAATGCTAAGTAATCACAATTTTGTTGGGCACAAATGACAGAGATATGGAACGTATATGCGTGAGGGACAGGATAGGATATCCTGCTAACTCGTATTAGGTCAATGCACTCTTCGATATCAATTAAATCCACTTTCATCTTCTATTTATTTTGCGGCTACGTTGGATTCAAACAAAATATCGTTTTTTATTTAATATCGAATAAATTATAATTGCTCAATATTACAAGACGAACTAATTCAATTTAACTTAGAGTCGCATTAATGCTTAACTCCATCTTAGTAAATCTCGTTTTAAGATCAAATGGTGTGAGACTTAAGCCCGTATTTCATTAACGCCAAGGCGAGAGGGACAATTGGCGAAGTTTGGCCAATGATTGCAGCTGCCTCCGTTTGCATAGGCGACGATGCTATCTCTTTTGAATGGAGATTCGATTGCAATCCAAACGGTAACCGTCAGCAGTTTAGATTGACGAGTTTTTGTGATTGAAGTAGAAATGCTCACTTTTCAGTTTCATTTGGTAAATTGTTTTGGGAATTCAAATACCATTTAAAGAAAAAAACTTGACAATTATTTTACTTAAAGTAATTTAAGTACCTACAACTTATTACTTAATTAAATTGAAGTGTGCACCAAAAAGTTGGGTTGCCGCCTCGCCGCACGACGTTAATAAAAGATTTGTTACATAACTTTTTTTAACGAATTTCTTTGTAACTTGACGTCGTGTTACAGCAAAACTGTCTACCTCGGTTTAAGGTAACTTCCACGATGGCGCAGTACAATTATGTATGTTTTATAAAAACTTATTTCGAAAAAAAATATCCCAAACAAAGTAGCCATGAATAAGAACCTATTCGTAAATGTAGTAAACACGCTACAAATGTTCTTAGTAAATATAACATTTGTGGAATAGGTAAAACTTTGCAATGAAGCCAGCTTAACTATCAAGTCGGACTTGTAACGACTTTTGCAGACGTTAAAGCACGGGCTATTACCGTCATTAAGTGAATGAGAGAAGTCTATCCGAACCAGCGATGTGGAAGTATCTTATCTATAATTATTATCTAGAAGAGCAAGCAAGAAGAAAAAAAAAGGCTAAAATTATGCAGTTTCTGATTGTAAAGAAAGTGTAGTAGTTAAGTATAGTAATTTAAATATTAAAAACCCGCCTGCGCGAATAATCCATAAAACTAAAAGCCGTCGTACTGACACATACTCCCGTAGTGACGAAGAAAGGAAAAGTAAGGAAAAAGAAAAGAGTGCCTTTCTTTGACAGTCGGGTAAAAATGTCAGCCTATTCAAAATAAACAGTAGGCCAATTCTATAAAATACTACGTTAATTGAATGAAACTATAGCTACGTTTATAAATTTAATTGAAAAAGTATTGCACTCTTAAAAGCTCATGAATTTACTTTAAAAGAACTATCAATTCTCTAGGATAAATAATATGCCACATATATTTTTGTGGAGTGATGAAATACAGACCAAATGTTCTCATATATCACGTTAGGCCTCCAGGGTTGAAGTTTGGAACGGTGCCAGAGTAACCAGGCACTATATACTATAATTGCGCCATGGTAGTGACCCTGCCTCATACGCCAAAGGTCGTGGGTTCTATCCCCACCCTGGTGTATAAAATTTTGTGTTTCCGTAAGATTTATTTATATTATTTCTGAGAATGTTCTAAGTATAAGCACAGAATACTTAATAGTACAAGGTACAGAAGACCCACTTCTAAAAACCGTTTATGGAAATAAAGACTCAGACTACTATAATCTAACGTTGAAATTCCGACCGCCCAGCGTTCAATGCCTACCATTATTCATACCTAGAAGTGCGTTCTCTTTCTATCGCAAGCAACTGTCGCGCGTGGGTCGCCGCTCGTTCGTGAGTTTCTACTCATTTGGCCCTCCGGAGGGGACGCCGCGTGTACTTGCAAATTCGATACCTACACGCGGAGTGGGACAGGCCTGGTATAAGTATCACTTGCATATTTTGCTTGAAATCCTTATGAGAAATACACACTGAGCTCGCCGAGCTGCCGACACAGCCAGCCGGCACAACCATGAAAAGAATATAAAATCATATTCTGAATGTAGTAAGACCGAATAAAATCACCAGGTATATCGACGACAAAAAATTGCCAGGTTAGAACAACGTTCCAGGTACCTAATGAAAGGATTTTTCATGCCCACCAACATGTAACTCACTCGTAACGTTGCTCGTATCGCAAATCGCCGCCATTTTGAGTGACCCCACCATTCCATTAAGTGTCAGACATTTATGGTTACCACGCAGCAATAGCCTGTGTTTTCACGCAGAATTCCCTTTTTTAAATCCTAGTTGCCTAGCAAATTTTCATTACATAGCTAAAGTTAAAAGAAATATTTATATCAATTTTGATCGATGGTATCGATCGATGGCAAAATCGTTTAATCAATTGTCAGTCGAAGACATCGACCGATAGTAAATTAATTATTTTAATTGACTTAAGTGATAATAATAAATATTCTTTAAAACAAACGGTATCACTCGTTCATTATAGCTACCACATCTTTCGATCTACGTCGATCAATAGAAACAATCGATTGTTTAGTCCAACAGTACCCGGCGTTTAATTAAAACTACTAGACCAGTCAGTGATGATGGATGCCCTCGATCGAAGATTGATCGATTGATCTGGCAACACTCTTGCCAATTATGAAGCCTTATAGGACGGGAGTATTGAATCGTATCTACAATGCGTGAAAAACCAAAGTGAGAGGAATGTAGCCCTTATGTAGCATATAGTAATTACACGGTTCCCTTAAATACTGACACTTGGAAATATTTCACGTTAATGTCGAGGACTATTAGAGAAATGGGTTTAAAATTGTACCGCCGACGTCTTTATTTTTAATGATATGCTCGTGCTAATGGTTTTGCGAAGTCATCTTTTAAGTATGTAGTAATGTTTTTACGTTAGTGAAAATATTTGCTAGTAAATTGCGGCGGATATTTCGGAAAGAATACTGCTAAGATATTCTTGGCCTGTCCTAAGGCGACAAAACAGGCATAAGGAGTAGTAAGAGTAGGTACCTACCTGCTGTTGGAGAATTGATTGCTTTGCATACAACTCCGCGGGGGACTACGTTACTGTGTATCCTAGAAAAGCTGCATAACGTCAAATAAGGGTAAAAACACGACTTTTACCGCTAGTAGAAGTCGTGTTTTTACCCTTATTTGACGTTATGCAGCTTTTATTAATAATAAAAACCCTTTGACATAACCACCCAACGATTATTCTGAATACCGGTCCCGAAGCGAAGTGAGGGCGGGCCACTAGTTAATATTATAAACAAATATGCTTTAATTATTGCACCACAGCATACACTCTCTCAATTACTCTTAAATAAATAAAATTAGGTTTAGCGACAATAGTCCATTTTACTCAAAATATTGGAAAACTGGCTCTCTTACTTACCTACTAGTTTATAATAATAATAATAATATCTTTATTGTACAATTGCGGTATTACAATTACAATTATTGCAGGTGTTACACTTATAATAGATCTCGCAATTACCTATATAGGCATACAATAGTTAGTACAAAAGTCAATGTTTAAAAGATTCTAATCCATACTAATATTATAAATGCGAAAGTAACTCTGTCTGTCTGTCTGTCTGTCTGTCTGTCTGTCTGTCTGTCTGTCTGTTACTCTTTCACGCCAAAACTACTCAACGGATTTAAATGAAATTTGGTATACAGATAATCTAGACCCTGAGAAAGAACATAGGCTACTTTTTATTGCGAAAAGGGGGTTGTAAGGGGTTGAAAGGGGGGTAAAAAGTTTCTTTTCCACGCGGACGAAGTCGCGGGCGGCCGCTAGTACAATAAATAATTAATTTGACATGCATTTCAATTCCATTTAATTAATATACTTATAATTTAATTAATGTCCGAATAGTGTTTACGTCAGGTTATTGTAATGTCAAGAATTCAAGATGTCAAATAGTAATAGAAAAGAAATAATTATAATTGGAACAAATTAATAGCATTGCAATGATGTCAGAATAGTTAAACATTAATAATTATTTAATATTTGTCCCAAAATACTCTTTTAAAAACAACTATCAATCAGCCACTTTTTTAGTTCAACCTTAAATTGATTAAGTGGAAGAGTTCTAATTAAATTTGGCAGATGATTGTAAATTTTGATGCCCATGAAATGCATGTTTCTCCGAAATAATTCATTTCTAGCGCCGGGTAAAATCAATTTATCTTTGTTGCGCATGTTGCTGTTATAAAGTATAGTACTTTTTTCAGGGTAGAAGCTGCTGTTTTGTTTTATAAAAAGTGCAATGCTGTAGATGCATATGCCTGTCAGTGTGAGGTAATGGTGCTCCTTGAATACAGTCCTACAAGTATCGTCACTTTTTAAATTGTGTATGGCTCGAATGCACCTTTTCTGTAGTCTGAAAGTTGAATTAATTTCTGTGCAGTTACCCCAATACATTATACCATAATTTAATATTGAAAATATTTTGGCATAATATGCAATTTTTGCTGTCTCTATATTTGTTTTATGTGTTAATGTCTGCAGAACATAGCAAAATGGTCGATTTTTTTTGTTGATCATTTCAATATGGTGTTTCCACGTAAGGTGATTGTCGAGTATTATGCCTAAAAATTTTGAATGGTCAACTTCTTCTATTTCAGCGTCATGATATTTACTATACTTTTTCAAGTTATACAATGCTAAGGTACTTAGTTACTGAAAATCCAGACTTTTCTCTTTTTTAATGGCTTGGGTGGAGTTGGTATCTCCAAAATTTGCCACGCTTTGGTAGATAGTTAATTTCTTTCCAAACATTTCCAGATTTTCCCAATTTCCAGGTAACCATTTTCGTTCCGTTTACAAATTTCTTTCATTACAAATATCAGAATATTAACGAGATGGTTAACTAATTCTGCCGTCCCAAGATCTTTTGTAAATAATCGCCGTATTAAATCAACCTAATACTAAACGAAGTTAACAAAACATTGAAGAATCCGTATTGTACAGGCATAAAGTTGAAGTTTAAACGGTGTTTGGGTAAATCTAAAGATTTAGACAGATGATAACAAAACATTGTTTTACTCATCTATATCGGCATTAGTATCAGTCGTCTTGAGAGATAGCATTAATTGAGTAAATTTCTATCTTACAAAAGCAAGGATATAGATTAACAACCAATTCACTTCTAATCATTGGAAATATTTGCAATACTCGTAGCAATTTCTTTCATATTGTGTCATGCCATGTTTGATGTTTTTCATAGAAATGCAGTTCAAAGCTTGGTGATTTGATTTTTGGATGAATTCGTGTCTAAAGCCTGTCATACAGAGACAGCTTGCATTTCGTTGCAAGTGAAAACATTGCATTGCAATCATATTGCCAATTTTTTTTGTTAGCTCGTATTGTCTCACTGCTTGACAAAGGCAGCAGCGGAGGCTTTTATAGGCCGATATTATTTACTGTAAAATAATCGTCATGTTTATCACCAGCTCGGTAATACCCACTACTGAGTATTAGGCCTTCCGTCTCGTATGCCAATGTACCTATCTCGGATAAGCTGCTCGCATCCATGTGGTCCCTCAGATTTTTGGTGATATCATGAAATGTAAAATAATGCCGTTAGAACTATTACAGACGAAAATGGGAGCAGGCCACTAGGATCTCATAATGAAAACAACGTCTAGGGCATAGCATGAGAACTGCGTCAGTTCCTCAAACATTCGCTATCACCATTTTCCTGATGCATATATATATATTTTTAATTTTTATAGAATAGAAAATCGACTTTAGTATTATCCTCGCAATTTTTGTAATGGTAAAAATAATATTCTTACGTTGAATAAGTTCATCAATTTCATGATACATACTATTTTACCTTTTCATTTAAATTAAAATTATCTTGAAATACTTGTTTACCAAGCGTATTCTCTGGAACTCGAAATCATTTTACAATCAACAGAATTTCACATTCAATCCTATGATATATGACGAGAATAACGGAGATTCTGAGAAAATGCGAGAGCTCTTGATCCGTAAAAGAAGAATCTTTTTTATTAGGCATAATAATATGTTTTTACCCGACTAACTTTTGAAAGAAATTTTTCTCAGACATCTACAAGAACATACTCGTATACTAAGAACTCTTTTACTCTAGATTTGTAATGACAGTCTTATTTACCGTAAAGAAAACTTTTTGTTTGTAATATTAGATAAATTCTTGCTGTCTGAGTACCTTATTCAATACAAAGTAGAGGTCGTTTCCATTATGAGATCCTAGTGGGCTGCTCCCATTTTTGTCCGTAATAGTCCTAAAGGCATTATCTTACATTTCATGATATCACCAAAAATCTGAGGGACCACATGGATGCGAGCAGCTTATCCGAGATAAGTACATTGGCATACGAGACGGAAGGCCTATACTCAGTAGTGGGTATTACCGAGCTGGTGATAAATATGACGATTATTTTAAAGTAAATAATATCGGCCTATAATAGCCTCCGCTGCTGATGCCTTTGTCCAGCAGTGAGACAATACGAGCTAACAACAAAATTGGCAATATGATTGCAATGAAATGTTTTCACTTGCAACGAAATGCAAGCTGTCTTGTTGCTATGATAGGCTTTAGACACAAATTCATCCAAAAACAATTCACTAAGCTTTGAACTGCATTTCTATGAAAAACATCAAACATGGCATGACACAATATGAAAGAAATTGCTACGAGTATTGCAAATATTTCCAATGTTTAGAAATGAATTGGTTTTTAATCTATGTCCTTGCTTTAATTGTAAGATGGAAATTAACTCAATTAATGCTATCTCTCAAGACGACTGATATTAATGCCGATATAGATGAGTAAAACAATGTTTTGTTATCATCTCTAAATCTTTAGGTTTACCCAAACACCGTTTAAACTTCAACCTTATGCCTGTACAATACGGTTTCTTCAATGTTTTGTTAACTTCGTTTAGTATTAGGTTGATTTAATACGGCGATTATTTACAAAAGATCTTGGACGGCAGAATTAGTTAAACATCTCGTTAATATTCTGATATTTGTAATGAAAGAAATTTAAATACGGAACGAAAATGGTTACCTGGAAATTGGGAAAATCTGGAAATGTTTGGAAAAATTTTAACTATCTACCAAAGCGTGGCAAATTTTGGAGATACCGACTCTACCCAAGCCATTGAAAAAGATAAAAGTCTGGATTTTCAGTAACTAAGTACCTTGGCATTGTATAACTTGAAAAAGTATAGTAAATTAGTAAGTAAGAGAGCCAGTTTTCCAATATTTTGAGTAAAATGACTATTATCGCCAAACCTAATTTTATTTATTTAAGAGTAAATGAGAGAGTGTATACTGTGGTGCAATAATTAAAGCATATTTGTTTATAATATTAATTAATCAGAAATAAGACAAAATCATATCATCGTCCAATAGTCTAGTTTGCGTCTGTGATTTTTCGTCGTGTATGTGTCAAAATTATTTTTATTATCTTCATCTTTACAGACCCATTTATTATTGTTGGCAAAGTTATAAAGAATCTCAATGCAACGACCTCGGCCCTAGACATCATTTCAAGATAGATCAGAAGTACAGACGTGGAAAAAATCTATTAAACTTTTCCATTTAACACAACGTTATCAGAGTTACAATCGCATCTAAATGAAATTTCTGCCTGAGCGAGTGCTATTTTAAAATGTGGTCTTTGTTTATAAATAGCGAAGAAATAAGTAACATGAAAATAAATTTGTAATAATGATATTGTGTACAGGAGACTATATGACTACAGGAGATGGTGAGCAGCCTGGCTGAATCTTCTAAACACATCGGTCTTCGGATGAACTTGGATAAAACCAAGGTCATGTTCAACGAGCACGTTGATCCGGGACCGGTCGCTGTTAATGGAGTACCTCTCGAAGTTGTCCAGGAATATGTCTATCTAGGACAAACGCTCCAATTAGGCAAAAACAACTTCGAGAGAGAAGCCAATAGAAGAATTCAGCTAGGCTGGGCAGCATTTGGTAGGCTTCGTCAAGTCTTCTCGTCACCCATCCCTCAAAGTCTTAAGTCGAAAGTCTTCGACCAGTGCGTCCTTCCGGTCATGACTTACGGTGCCGAGACGTGGACACTCACGGCTGGATTAATCCAGCGGTTCAAAGTCGCTCAAAGAGCTATGGAAAGGGCTATGCTCGGAGTATCTTTGAAGGACCGCATCAGAAATGATGTAATCCGACAGAGAACCAGAGTCACTGACATAGCCCACCGAATTGGCAAACTGAAGTGGCAATGGGCTGGTCACATTAGCCGCAGAACTGACAACCGTTGGAGCCATAAAGTCCTTGAGTGGAGACCGCGACTCGGCAAACGTAGTGTTGGACGCCCTGCTACAAGATGGGATGACGACATTCGAAGGCTGGCTGGAGTGGGCTGGATGAGAGTGGCCGAAAATCGGGAGCGGTGGCGTGCATTAGGGGAGACCTATGTCCAGCAGTGGACGACCGTGGGTTGCTGATGATATTGTGTAAAGGATTCCTAATCCCTTTGATTCAACAGTTACATATTAAGTAGCTATTAAAACGATTGGTTGCTATTCTCATTCATCCATTCATCTATATCTATACTAATATAATAAAGCTGAAGAGTTTGTTTGTTTGTTTGTTTGAACGCGCTAATCTCCAAAACTACTGGTGCGATTTGAATAATTCTTTTTTTGTTGGATAGTCCATTTATTGAGGAAGGCTATAGGCTAATACATTACGCTATGACCAATAGGAGCAAAGACAGAGCGGTAAATGTGTAAAAAACGGGGAAAATTATTCATTTTGAAGGCTTTCTTTGCGTGTGTTCGAATCCTACCGAACATAAATGTAATTTTCATTGCGGCATCCCTAAAACGCAGGATGTCCGCTTCCGTGTTATTGTTATTATAGTGGCACTAAAGAAGATAGAGCACATTCTCTTTGTATAAGAAACTCTAAGATGGCCGGGTGATATAGAGCCGCCATGTGATCATTTTTACATCTATACAGTTATTGATACGCCAGAGAATAATGCGTTGAAATGGTTAATAAAACCTCGCTAAATTCGTTGCAGTAAAATAACAATACAATTAATACAGTGTCCATGTAATAACAGTAATACATCGAAGTGTTCAGCTTCACACGCCATGATTCGTACATAAACGGGGAAAATAATGATATAAAGTAATGAGAGCATGCTCCACAGCAATTGGTAATAATTAACATGTAAGAATTAATACATAATTAATGAGAAAAGTGTACATGTGTGTACGAGTGAGTGAATAAATACACATACATGATTGGAAAACAGTGGTTTGTGATTGAAATATTCCTGCTAGCTAGCCCATTAGCCTGTCCATGATATGCCAGTAAGTACCTATACATAAGAAATACAGATACAGTCCACTTAAGCTCTAGATAGCACCACGAAGGTACATACCATACAGTAAGACCTAAAGAGACCTAGGCTAGGAATCCTATGATTCTACATCTATCCATACATACAACCACAGATTTCTCCATGGTCCTATCGAGCAACGTGAGATAATTTAGCATATGGGCTGCTGAAAGGACAAACAATCAGGTGTCTGGTGCCAATCAGCCTTATCGGCAATCCACAAGTTTTTATTCAAGAAATATTGCTAACAAGTCTAGCCCTACAGTATTTACGAGGCCGACATTCAAGCAAAGTAACAACGAGCGCCGATCAGCTATCTCGCCATTCAAAAATTTGGCCATCAGTCTACGGGGTCAACATTCGAGAGAAGAGAATCGTCTCAGCGTATTCATACAGTTTCATCGGCATTTATTATTTAATAACAATATCAATTACGTAATTTTCGTCATCCATTTTGTCAACAAACAGCAGCGCCATCTGTAGTCGAAAACTTGTACTACACGCATCGATTTCGTCCAATCAGAACAAACGTCAAGAGAGAAAACGTCAAACCTCAACCAATCACAGCGGATTACGTCATCAAGCGTACGCGCCGACCAATAGGACGCAAGCTGGGAACCGACGCGTGGGCTGGTGCCGATTGGTCTGCAGCCGCCATTGTTTTACTATTTATTTACAAGCTTTTTACACGGATTAGTTTTATAAACATGTTTTATCGATTTTAATCAGTGAACATGGATAAAAACGACCACGAATCCAAAGGTAATGACGATCTTTCTCTATTGCGTAATAAAAAAAGGGGTGTACAAGGTTGGATAACTCGTTTGCAAAACGAAATAGATGCGTTGTCGCCATCATCAACAAATTTGCCTCATCTAGAAATAATTGAAGAACGATTACGTTCTCTTTTTTCGAAATATGAAGATTTACTGTTTCAAATAATAGAATAGATCCTTCACTTGACGATGGCGGCAAGGTTGAGCAAATTTACACCGATTCCATTGTGAAATCAAACAGTTAGCAAAATTACTTCAGAATGATGTTCACAGCGATTTCAAACACAAAAAAGGTTCCATCTACTGTGAATACTAAGCTGCCCAACCATCACAATTCGCCGTTTAGTGGCAAATATTCAGAATATAAACCCTTTATAGGTCTTTTCACTTCTCTCATACACAATAATGATAACCTAGACAATATACAAAGTTGTACTATCTCAGAGGATTCTTAAGGGGGGGAAGCCTCAGATTTAATTAAAAATTTACCATTATTAGATTCAAGCTATGAAGAAAGTTTGCAAATCATAAAGCGAGATATGGACAACGAATTTTTAATAAATCTGAGCACATCAACATGTTATTAGACATTCAAACAATTACTAGATCTTCAGCTGCAGTTTTAAGACAATTCCTCAATAAATAACACAAAACTTGGCCTCCTTAAAAAATCTAGGAATCAATATCGAGAACTGCCCTGTAATCCTCACTATTTTTACCTCAGAAAGCTGGACATATTGTGTAGTAGGGAATACCAAATAATGTGTAGTCATGAAAAAAAGGAGCCTTCCCTTAATAATCTCATGCTATTTCTAGACGAACGAGCGAGGGCGCTGGAGAACAGCGGCCAACAACAACAACAACAACAACAACTTCAGTACCACCCGCTGAGTCCAGAGCACAAGGTGCTCGAGCGAGTCAGGGCACACTATCGCAATACAGGACAAAGAGTTCCCTACCCACCACAACACAGGTACAACAGACCTCCACCGCCAGCCACTATGAAGGCTGTCGAGGAAAAGCAGCCCCCAGCCGCTGTGGACAAGGCGATGGAAGAAAGTACTTCTTCTTCACCAAAGGAGCAAGGGCAGTGCATATATTGTAAGTCACAAAACCCACAAACTTTTAATTGTGCAAAATTCCAAATTATTGCCTCCCTGTGACAGACTAAATTTTGTCACAGGCAGAAAATTATGCAAAATATGTCTAAATAGGCATGTTTACAAGTGTCGCTATCACTTCATAGTAACCAGTGCAAAGGAAGCCACAATAGTCTTATACATGTGGACAAGGCCGTTCATCCAGTCTCATTTTTGTCAGAGACAGATTGTACACAGGTACTATTGCCGACTGTACAAGTAAAAATCATAGCCGACGACGGCAGAGAAGTTATTGTTAAAGCGCTGCTTGACAGTGGCTCACAAATGTCTTTATTACAAAAGACTTAATGCAGTTATTAAAATTGAATCCTAAACCCATAAAATCAAGAGTTTTAGGTATTGGCAACAATATAAGAAATTTAGATAAATATGTCACTATAAAATTACACTCATTAATCAAAGAATTTCAAATAGATGTGTCATGTTTTGTCCTTGATAGAATTACCACTATGTTACCTCAAGAAAAAATTGATATCTCCAAGATTGTGCTGCCCTCCAACATCAGCCTTGCTGACAAAGACTAAACCAAGTGAGATACATTTATTAATTGGTGCTGATGTGTAAAAAAAAAATATAAAAACTAACTAACTATAAAATTACACTCATTAATCAAAGAATTTCAAATAGATGTGTCATGTTTTGTCCTTGATAGAATTACCACTATGTTACCTCAAGAAAAAATTGATATCTCCAAGATTGTGCTGCCCTCCAACATCAGCCTTGCTGACAAAGACTAAACCAAGTGAGATACATTTATTAATTGGTGCTGATGTGTTTTTTCAGATGGTGGAGACTGGATCGATGAATATAGGAAGATTGACCCCAGCAACAGACTCGAGAGATTGCGTTGCGTGCCCCCCCAGCCACAGAGGCAGAGGACCACCACGCTTCCTCCCGTCACCTCAATCCAAGCCCGAATGAGCAGCCTAGTCCTTCACACATGCACAACGCAACAGCTCCACAATACAGCTTTTGAGTACTCACTTTGGTCATGTCATAGCGGGGAAATTTCCATTTATGTTAAAGTCACAAAATCCAGTTTCTTTAAAATGTACCGATTGTAGAGAAATTAATGAGAATGTAAAAACATTTTGGCAATCAGAAAAGGTACCAGAGATATTTCCTGAAAAATTATCCCATCAAAAACATAATGTGAATTGTGCTAGCCAAGGTAAAAGAGTGTTGTTTATCGAGTTCAGCGTCAAAAGAAATGATATCTAAATAGGTGCCAAGGTCAATGGTGAGACCTGCTCGGGCTAATTTTCATTTACGTATTATTTATAGATCTCAATTTGCATCCAAGCGCATTAATATAATTCGTAAATGACAATTAGCCAAGTAGGTCTCACCATTGACCTTGGCACCTATTTAGATATCATTTCTTTTGACGCTGAACTCGATAAACAACACTCTTTTTACCTTGGCTAGCACAATTCACATTTATGTTTTTGATGGGATATCATTACTTTTTGTAAGTATGTACAAGAATGAATAGCAAATAGTTTTTTAAACTAGTGCAATATCGACGATTTTGTATACAAAGGGAATTTAATCCCATACTTATCGTTTTAGGGCTGTCGAAAAAACCTGGGTTTTTCCCATCCCCATCCCATCACAATGCCTTTTTACACGCTTTATAGGATTTTCTTCCTTCACCGAATAAACCATGAGGAACGCCATATGGATAGCAAGCACCACTTCGATTTTTTACTGTGTAAATCTTCAGCAGCATTTAATTCCGAAGCAGCTTCATACTATGAATTATGTTGTTAAACATAGCATGCTCCTTCGATACTCCTTCCTAATTGTATTATTGTTAGAAGAGTAAGACTCAGACAGGTTAGGAACTTGTTACGGACGTATAAGTACCTACTCTACTACCGATATGCGCAATATTTTTAAAGTTTGTAGCATAATATTTTTGTACCTAAACAAAGAATTGAAATGGAATAGACAGCTTCCATTGGCGGCATTTTAATTATTTGGTGTTAACTTTAAGTAAGCTCTTCGAGTCTTCACCCATCACTGTAGAGTTGTAGTTCCTTCCAGTGTCTACATACGTACTTTATATAGACTTGCGCAATATGTTCGTCGTTGCATATTATTGTACCCAAACAAAGAATATGCCATAGTAGAATGAAAAAGACAGCATCCATCGGTGGGGCATTTTATCTATTCGGTGTAAAGAAAGCACTTCACCCACCAGTAAATTTACCGTAGTAGTATGAGCCATTTTCCTACGTAAGCCTCAATTTCTCAATTCAATCTCACAGGCAATTAGCGCGACGTGAAAATAGCAATACATACATAAATTCTGCAATACTAAGGTATCGGTAAGATTATTTTGTGTGGGAAGGTCGCTGGCCTTATAAGTAAAACGAAAAATCGAAATGCGGTGCGTGATATACTTGACCACCCAGCGCCATCTATTGGTTTAATGTGTAACTAATATTTTCATACTATATAGACTAGGAAATGAATTACTATTATAATTTTGACTAATCGTCATTGTAATTATTGTTGTTTTTTAATGTGATAGGTAGCCAGACGAGCAGGCGGATCACCTGATGGTAAACAGTTGCCGCCGCCCATGGACACATGCAACACCAGTGGAGTCACAAGTGCGCTGCTAACCTTTTATCCCCTTCCCCCCCGATGGGCCTCCGGTACCCTCACTCACTCGGCGAAACACAGCACAGGAAATGAAAAATGTTAAATAAAAAATCTTGGGGAAGTACATATTAACATTTTTTTGTATGGTTTTGTTCTAGGCGAGATCCAAATTGCAATTGGCAATTTGGTGCCATATTTAATTTTACTTATATTTATTATCATTTTTAGAATATTTTACTATTATTACAAACTAAATAGCTTCCCAAATAAGGAAAAAAAAATTCACATAAATTTTCCGTCCGGGTTTGAACCCGCGTTTTAGGTGATTTCGGTAAAGTAGCGTATGCCACTCGGCCCAACCGGTCACATCTGGCTATGTCGAAATTGGTCATTATAACAAGGATGGTTACTCTCATAGAAACAATTTATAGAAATTTTATAATAAATATATAAAAATGTCGTACTTTCAGATTTTTCCC
>JABMDO010000843.1:0-22278 GCA_014851415.1 Cnaphalocrocis medinalis | reverse complement strand
ATGGGCCTCCGGTACCCTCACTCACTCGGCGAAACACAGCACAGGAAATGAAAAAATGTTAAATAAAAATCTTGGGAAGTTACATATTAACATTTTTTTGTATGGTTTTGTTCTAGGCGAGATCCAAATTGCAATTGGCAATTTGGTGCCATATTTAATTTTACTTATATTATTATCATTTTTAGAATATTTACTATTATTACAAACTAAATAGCTTCCCAAATAAGGAAAAAAAAATTCACATAAATTTTCCGTCCGGGTTTGAACCCGCGTTTTGGTGATTTCGGGAAAGTAGCGCATGCCACTCGGCCAACCGGTCACGTCTGGCTGAGTCGAAATTGGTCATTATAACAAGGATGGTTACTCTCATAGAAACAATTTATAGAAATTTTATAATAAATATATAAAAATGTCGTACTTTCAGATTTTTCCCACAATATTCACGAAGTGCGGATAGATCGCGACCGATTGCGGGGTGCGTGTGGTGTGGACTACGGCGGCGCGCGCGCCGGTGCAGCCTGCGCGGACGCTCCGTAGCGGACGTCGATTCGTCAACATTCGCTTCGAAAACTCGGGAGTCGCATTATCGCCACACTTCCGCCTTGAAAAATGGAAAACAATCGCTTCTATAAACAATTTATGTGGACGCCCATTTCGACAAAGGCGAATTTACTTCTTGCCTACAAAGTCAAAGCGCACATTATCATTTACCTCCATAAACAAAGTCGGGTTTTTTTGGGCTAATTACCTAAGTACTTTCTTACCTAACCATAGGTTTAAGTTAAGTAACTTACTTTAGTACTTATTGTGTAATCTAATTTCGCTTAAGTCTTATTATTAGCGTGGAGCAGCGCTTGTGCTGTGTTTTCGTAGTGGTTTCTTCGAGTGGGTGAGGGTACCTACTGGAGGCCCAATTTAGGGGAGGGGGCAAAAACTACAATAAATTAAGCGAATCAAATACAATTCTCAATTGATACTGACACAATGGGCGAATTGGTGGTCATTAAAAGCCAGAGTTACTTATGTTAGAGTTATGGATGTTGAAGCCCCCTTCCCTCAATAGAAACAGTAATGCACCTTAACGTGAGACGTCACATTAGGGTCGATCGACATTGATGTGATATTCGGTGATACAGAAATTCAACAACGATATCGCATTCCAATGTTTTGATTTGTCTTAAAATTTTATATTTTAAGACAGATCAAAACATCACAACATTTCCGAAACGTCAGGTTTGTTCTCGATGCTTTCCCCGACCACCTACACAAATTATTATGATTTGAGGTAAGTATATACGGTCCGACAGGCTTATATAAAAATAAACACATACATTTGGAAAAAAATATAAAGGCAGGTATCTACTCGTATACCAACAATTACTACTAACCATCGAAATGCGCCGTTCTTATCCACAAAATTTTATAATGAAAAATATCTTAATTTTGATATACTTACTTACTTACTTTAGCAAGTTATGGTCGTTGGCGGAGTGAACATCCTGGGATCACTGGGAAAACTGAAAGTACAGTCGCCTGCAATCAAGTATCAGCCTATAAACTTTCCCACTGCAGGGCAAAGGCCTCCATCATAGAAATCAAGTCAACGCTACTATGATAGGATTAGGCTTAATCACCACACTTGCCTAATGCGGCGGATATGTGATCACGAACCCAAGCTATGTTCGAAAAATTCGAAACATACTTACTTGGAATCGAACCCGGGACCCCGAGATCACGACCTGGTACTTAAACCACTAGACCAACGGGGCGTAAAATGTAGTAATACGTCGACTCTTATTGCCAGGATTATTAGGTTCATATTTGAATGAGGTCGTGTCCTAATAGAATAGAATAGAATAGATCTTTATTTGCAAGAATGAGGTACATTTCAGGTACAATACACTTGGTACGATGGCAAAGAGAACTAACGTTAACTGAAGGTGTACTTACTAATAGAAGAAGCATAACATCGTAGTATAATATTTTGGTAGTACCTATTCATAATACAAACGGTTTGTGCCCAGGCAATAGGCCTTCTATCCCACTCTGCATTGGAGTCATTGTTGTCATGTAGGTAATGGTGTGGTTGTTTGTACACAGCTAAATAGTTATGTTACTTTATTTGTTTATTATTACGTTGCGTTATAATCTATACATATAATAAAAATGTAAAAAAGCTGTGTCTGTACATTGAAGATATTTGTCTCAAAATAACATAGGGCGACTAAAAAACAGTAGCAGAACATGAATCAATGATTTTTAAAATTTTTGTCTGTCTGTTTGTCTGTTTGTCTGTTTATCTGTTTGTCTGTTCGTCTGTTTGTTCGCGCTAATCTCGGAAACTACTGAACCGATTCGAATGAAAGTTTTTTTATTGTATAGCTGTAATATCAGGGCAACTTATAGGATATATTATATTTCGAAAACCAGACTCCTTGATGTAGAACTACAACAGCCCAGCTAAACTATAAGAGGTAGGTCAATGGCACCTTAACAAAAAATGTTCATATTGATGAGCAGTTTATGATGCCATGAAAAAAAATCAAAGATCATGGAACATCTGGTTTGGACCTCTAAGAGCCCAGCTACACTATCTATACATCTATATCTATACATATAATAAAAATGTAAAAAAGTTGTGTCTGTACATTGAAGATATTTATCTCAAAATAACTTAGGACGACTAAAAAACAGTAACAGAACATGAATCAATGATTTTTAAAATTTTTGTCTGTCTGTTTGTCTGTTTGTCTGTTTGTCTGTTTGTCTGTTTGTTCGCGCTAATCTCGGAAACTACTGAACCAATTCGAATGAAACTTTTTTTATTGTATAGCTGTAATATCAGGGCAACTTATAGGATATATTATATTTTGAAGATCAGGCTCCTTGATGTAGAACCACAACAGCCCAGCTAAACTATAAGGGGTAGGTCAATGGCACCTTAACAAAAGTTGTTCAGATTAATGAGCAATTGATGATGCCATAAAAAAAAATCCAAGATCATGGAACAGCTGGTGTGGAACTCTAAGAGCCCAGCTACACTATAACAAATATGGGATGAAATGGAATGCAAAATTGTCAAATGTGATGAGCATTTTTGGATGAGATCCGATAAGGAAGGATATTTCGAACTTAAAGGTGGTTCCAAGTTTGGTGATGGGACTACGTGATTTTTTGGCCCAATCTACTATTTAAATAATCATCTTTAAGTCAAGAGTCATAAAGTTCACGCAAACGAAGTTGCGGGCGGCCACTAGTAACAAATATGGAATGAAATGGAATGGAAAATTGTCAAATGTGATGAGCATTTTTGGATGAGATCCTATAAGGAAGGATATTCCGAACTTATAACGGGTTCCAAGTTTGTTCATCTTTAAGCCAAGAGTCATAAAGTTCACGCAAACGAAGTTGCGGGCGGCCACTAGTTTGGTAATAAATATGTAGGTATCAGACACCCACACATCAGGTTACCACTACCTGTAAAATTTCCTCAACCTAATGATATTTTGATGTGTGGCTACACGTGGTACTGCACTGGTGTAAGTACAGCACCTATCAGTCAATCAGAAAGTTACCGAAATCAGTTCTGATTGCACTTTCGATTTTTTTCAGGTCATTGTGGAATCAACTTCCCGCAGCGGTATTTCCGAACCGGTACGACATTCAAATCTTCAAGAAACGAGCCTATACCTTCCTAAAAGGCCGGCAACGCATCCGCACTCCTTCTGGTGTAGCTGATGTCCATGGGCGGCGGTGATCACTTACCATCAGGTGACCCGCTTGCTCGTTTGCCTTCCTATAATATAAAAAAAAAAAAAATAAAGGTCCACATATCACCACGGTCCAGTCAGTTAGTCTTCTCGGAAGGGACAGACAGTGCAGCAGTGGTATGAAAGTCAGACCTGACTAGAATAGCGTATTAGCCTAATCAACGCCATGTTGGAAGTAGCCCCAATGACCGATACTGTGACTGGTGACTCCAAATAAAGTTCCTATGGAAAAAAACTAGCAATTTTAAAATTACACGTATGTATACCATTAAAAGAAGGACCTAAGCGCTTAGCACATAGACATACAATCTATTTAATCATCATCTTATAAGTAAGTTTTCATGATACCTAGGTACCTAGGTATAGCTGGAGGCACGAAAGTATGGCGATGACATTATTTTGCGCACTTGTAAAAAAGAAGACTTTCTATCAAAATTGGTTTCTGCGCACTCAAGGTCATAACTACACTTTCTTGCCTCGGACTATACCTACCTAATGATAAGAGTGGTTAAGATTTTGTAAATAACTTTTGAAACTTTTGAACTTATTGTTTCCGTTTCCGTTTCGAAATGAGCATTGATCACGGACATTCTTTGAGTGTGGCTGTCTACTCTAAGCGGACATTACGTCCGTGCACTGATGTCATTTCAGTTTTGATTAGTGTATTTTGTAGTTATCGCTTCATTAAAATCATGTAATTATTTATGGCAATTATCATTAAAATTATTAACTAACACATACCTACCTGCTTACTTATTACATAATTTAATTTCATGATTATAAATTAAATGGAAAGTTTTTGACTTTTCATAACATCGAACAGATTAAATAAAAAGTGTACCTTCGTGTTTATAGTGTTGTCAAATCTGGTCAAATCCATTATCGATCAAAAGCATTGCTGTGTGGTGAAGCGGCGCCGCCGGGCCGACACTTTTAGAGCGTTCACGCTGTATTAAAATATTATCGAAGTCTAAGGAGTAAGGTTCATCAGTAAATTTATCATACACACGTCGCTCTTTGTTTAAAAATTATTTTATTTTGCTAAATTAAAACCAAGCTAAGCTAACTTTCAGGTCCATTCGATTTTGATTATCGATTATTGCGATCAATAATCGCTTGCGTGCGTAGTCTACGCTTAGAGTAGACAGCCACTGGAGATGCCCTAACGTCCGCGCTTCTAACAATTTTTTTCACCATTTTTTGCGGGGGACGAGGTAAACACGTACAGCACACCACCAAAAATTTTAATACTCAACAGTCACAAATTTTGCTGTCACGATAAACGCACACTACAGAAAAATTTAACACATCAAAAAATACACGCTCACAAATAAAGATTTCACGTAACTATGCAGCATACATACGAAAAAGACAGTGATGGGACACAAAGAATGAGTCAAATCAGTTTGGTGAATGAACCTATATAAAATTGTAAGTGTAAAATTCTGCACATTGAAGATAAATAAATATTTATTTAGTCAGTTTGTAAAATAAAACCGGCCAGAGCGTGTCGGACACGCACATGAAAGTGTTCCGTATCCAAAAGATGGGCCTTAAACCTTTAGTTAAGTTAGGTAGTTATTTCCATACATTACCATTTAGTTAGGGCAACTGCACGTCATAAGTTGGTCAAGTTGTATTAAAATACTATGTATGATACAGAGTCCGCTAAAGTTTTCGTTAAAAGTACAGTCAGCCACACATCAGGTTACCACGATCTGTCAAATTCCTCAACTGATATTCAACTTAATGTGTATGACAGTATTTACTGTGATGTGTGGCTGTACGTAGGTACTTACTTGGAGGTATAGAGCATATTTTTTTCAGAATTATTTAATAGTATTTCAAAAGTTGGGGGGGGGGGGAGAGGAAGCTCTAATTTTAACTTTGTATTAATATATCTCGAAACTGGGGGGTTTGATCCACATTATGTCAAGGCAATTTTTGTTGTATTTAAAGATACCTTTTTAACGATACCGACCAGTTGATGGGGTAAGTCGAATTTATTTTTCGAATTAACTTTTCGCTGTATGGAAAGGGGGGTGAAAAATAATTATTTTTCAATGATGTTAAAAACCAATTTTTGGATTATCAGTATACATCTCTTTACCAATTTTCAGTGGCAATCGGTGCAGAAACGAGCCAGGACAGACAGACAGACAGACGGACAGACATGACGAGTAGACTACGGAACCCTAAAAAATGGTGAAGTTGTGCAATACATACTAAAACGTAAAAAATTACAAATGTGCGCTAGTTTGGGGTTAAACATTTGGACAAACAAAGGGAGAGTAAAATGAAACAATATATTTTTAATTAGAATGATTTATTGAAATATTACAAAAAATCCTTATTACGCATTTATATTGATTTTCAAATGAATAAGTTTATTGTACACGTGTCGAATATATTTCTGGGGGTCTAATTTTTTTGAAATATTGGATAAACGAACATTCGTATACTTTTCTATATTAAAATTAGCGAGCTCCAATTATAGTTTACTATCTACTCCGTTATCATGCATGATACTCCGGACACATATTTTATTCCTTTTCACCTCGAAATATTTTATAGCCACCAATTCTTTTTATTTTTAGAATAAATTCCAACATAGTATGACCAGAAGAAAAGGACAGTAATTTCTCTAATTCACTTTACAATGTTTTAATATTATAATATACGTCTATACTATTTTATTCAAAATATAATGAAAAGAACGGATTTTGAAACTAAACTGCAGTGAGTGAATGATTCATTCAAATGTCGAGTTGATTTTAATTGGTCCCATCACTAGGACCGATACCACGATATCATTATTAATTTTTCTGTCGTTTACGTATCGTAACGGTTTTTTATTAAAATTGATTTTCTAGTTTAATATACATTTAATAATTAATAAAGTCATTACTTATGATAGGAAACGCGATCTTGTTGCGAATTTTAGCTGTCAGATCGCCTTTTACATGAAAATATGCACAATTCACCATTTTTAAGAGAAACGTCACGCGACACGGAGCGATGCACACAATGGCGATGTAGCGACATCCAAGTAGTTTTGTATAACTTAGTTGACCAGTTCCGAATAGTTGACCAATGTACTTTGCCGGAGGGGAAACGCCCGGTATGGCATCTCCAGTGGCTATATACTCAAAGAGTCTGCGATAAAAATGGATGGATATGGAATATCGATACATTTTTATTTGGATAATATCCTTATCATTAAATCTGTTTTATAATCGCACTTAATCTTAGTTTGCCACCGTCACAGTAATTAATGAACAGTAACGTGGCTAACTACTACCACGACTCCTAATTTAATTAATACTTGAATAAGTGATATCGGTATTTCGGTAGGTGAACCAATACCACCTTGCTTTTGGACTTTCGACTTTATTATCAGTAGGTAATTTTGACATTTTCAGAATATGTAAATAAATTCATTCATCGCCAAATTCGCGGTGTTTGTTTTTTCTTTCGTCTTCTTTTTATGAATTTATTTGTGTTAAATTATTGTTAAACATAGAAACCTTTTTTCTTATGTTATTTTATTTCTGTAGTTTCTAACGTAAAAATATTACATTGAATTTAAAATGTTATTAGGACGCCTAACTCAGGTTGTGTTGCGAAGATCCATTCAGACAACTTCTAAATTACTTAGCAGCAGTATGGTTACCGACGGAAATACTATTTTGGCAGAGAGTTTAAAGAAACAGGTGAGCTAGAATTGTTATTTAAATTACATATTTTATAGCATTTCAATTTCTTACCTACATTGGGTCATGGAACTCGTGTTGTACATAAATATTCGTATTGCAGGCTATCATTAAAAAAAGGCACATACTATTGGTATAAATCGATACAGAGCAAACCCTCAAAACCACCTACCTACCTTATGTTTCCAAGTTATATAAATAAATATCTTAAATGAACTTAAATGTTAATTATAAATCAACAAGCGCACAGCTTTGGTATCCCATCTGTTATGATTTAATTTCATTTAGCACACAACATATTGGAAAAACAGCTAGATATTTATTCTTTACTCCACAATTATTTATTAATCCAACATACTTTTTCAGGGAGTTGAATATGTATTTGGAATAGTTGGAATTCCTGTAATAGAATTGGCAATGGCTTTCCAAGGAGCAGGATTGAAATATATTGGGATGAGAAATGAACAAGCCGCAGCTTATGCGGCTCAGGCAATTGGATATCTTACAGGTACACCAATTAATCACAGAATATTTAGATTCATAATGATTAAATGTAGGTAATCAATAATTTGATTATGATTTTTAATCCGGCTAATCACTTTGGTACAAAGGCTAGTTTTAAGGATTGATGAATGGAGTGGAGTACCAATGTTTGTATTAGATTATTAAGACTAGGTTAGAAAAAAAAAAACTTATAAATGACCGAAGAAAATGTCTGTCTGTGAAAGAGTTATTTCTTCAAGCTGTGAATTTATTATCTAATAAGCAATAAGATTATTCTATTCTATTCTATTCTATTCTATTCTATCCAATTATTGAGTATTGACATCCATGTTCGAAGGGTACATGATGGACAAATCATTATAATCTAGGCAAATAAGAATATCTAATGGAGGAGAAATTGTTTTATTATATAATTTATAACAATACTTATAATTTCCTAAAAACTTATAATGGGCCTCGAAAGATTGATGTAAACTGTCGATGGGGTAGGCCCGGAAAAAGATGGTGTGACGATTTCTATAAGTACGTCGAAGATTGGCAATCAAGGGCATTGAAAAGGGATCTATGAAGGAACTTGGGGAAAGCCTTTGCCCAGCAGTGGGACTCCAGAGGCTAACAAAAAAAACATATAATTTGCTGCAATTCTTTATAAAGGAATGTCTTAATGTATATTCTGTTTGCGGATCCGTGGCACAGTATAGTGTCTACATGCCAGTACTTCTGCGAAGAGCACTGTGTATATAGTAATAATTATGTATCTGTAATTTCGTAATATTATACATTCCTTAAGAATGTATCGTTCCAAAGTGTTATAATTATTTTTTCTTTTTTATCTTGTTGTTTGTTACCTATTTTCTCTTAAATTACGTTATTAGGTTTAAATAAATAAATAAAATAAATAAATATTCATTCAAATAAACAGGAAAGCCAGGAGTATGCCTTGCAGTCTCAGGGCCTGGTCTCCTGCACTGCATTGGTGGTATGGCCAATGCACAAGTCAATTGCTGGCCCCTCCTAGTCATTGCAGGATCCTGCCCTGAAGACCACGAAGGTATTGGCGGATTCCAAGAGTGGCCACAGGTAAAAAAAAATTGTCATGGATGTTTGTTCAACTTTGAACGGCCTATCAATCTGAACTTTATCATTAACCGTGACAGTGGTTAATATGAAGATTTTTGTCAATAACTGTATAGGATAAAAATATTCCTATAATAGAACATTTTTCGTACTATTTAAAGTACCTACTAATTCTTTCTTAGATTAGATACATAATTATCATAAACATAAATGGTTGGTTATAGTGTTTATAAGATTAAGATAAAAAATATAGTTGACAACCTGTGATAAGAATCCCAATGTATTGTGATAAAGGAGACATACCTTATCACCTTACCATATCTTTCAATCCATGTTTTCCACTATTTTGGCAAAAATATCCGAGAGAAGCACAAGCAGGAGTGATACTGCCCTGCCTGGTGTACAACAGCCAGACTAAATACTCATATGCATATCTGACCAACATGGATCAGTCCCAGCAACTTAAGGAATACATTCATGCTACGCTTCCCTATCCCAGGCTTTCCTCACCCAGTAACTGCTTTCAGTCCTAAGGTCAGCGTGTTCGACATTATTCTAGAATAATCTTCTTACACCGTACCGTCTTGGTGCACCGCCACGTGTAGCTTGCTAAAGGTCTTCATACAGTATACAGGTCGATTCACGAAAGATGACCACAAATGACGATCGTCTACGCATGAAATCTCATGAAGAAATGGCTCATTCTCAATTTGACACTTTACAAGGGTTTAGACTAAACACATTATATGTTTAATTGCCCATGTTTTTTGTCTTAAGTCTTTACTTCATGAGATATCAAGCGTAGACGATGGTCATTTGTGGTCATCTTTCGTGAATCGACCTATACTAAGCTCATACAGTACAGCATACTAATAGGTAGGTTCTAGTAGCCACACTGGTAGACAATAATGGAGACGTCAATATAAATATCCCTATATACTCAGGCTACTCTTACCCTCCGAGCCGATTACACAAACTGTTCAGACATTTCAAGGACACTAGGAACTAATATTTCGTGATAAACAGGTGGATTCCAGTCGCATGTACTGCAAGTACGCCGCGCGGCCGCCTTCGCCGCGCCTCATCCCTCTACACGTAGAGCGCGCAGTGCGCTTGGCCTGCGCCGGACGCCCCGGAGTTTCCTACCTTGACATGCCAGGAACGTTACTCACGGTAAATTATTTTTTTTTTTATGTTATAGGTGGCAAACGAGCAGACGGATCACATGATGGCAAGCAATGGCCGCCACCCAGAGCCACCTGCAACATCAGTAGAGTCAAGTGCGCTGCCAACCTTTAACCCCCTTTCCCCCAATTGGGCCTCTGCGGTGCCCTCACTCATTCGACGAAACACAGCGCAGGCGCTGTTTCATGGTCTTCTATGAGGCCGTGGTATCACTTCGGTTGAGCCGGCCCATTCATGCCCGAAGCGTGGCTCTCCCACGGTAATGAATAATAATAAATTAACTACACACCTCATATGGATCATATGGAATTGACGCCGTACTACAGAAAATACAAATATAATACACTAGTGGCTCGCCCTCACTTTGTTTCGGGGCCGTAATTCAGAAATGAACCAATAGATGGCGCTGTGTTCAATTCGCGCAAGCGTTTCGTGTTTTCGGTTTACCTATAAGCCTTGTCGTTGTCTATAGAAGTTATCTCTTTATAAATATTATAGAAGATATTTTCACGGAGTTATATTTGTTAATCTAGAGTATCAGTTTACTTTGCCTTTGTAATATTAGTGTGATACGTTACGATTTGCAGGAGCCTCCTTAAAGAGTTTATCTTGCTCTTATGAATAAATACTTTACTGTACTCCACTACATTCCAGGCTGAAGTGGAGGAAGACAAGGTGTTAGACCTGTACACAGCAGAGCCAGTGCCCTTGGCGCATCCCAACCCGGCGCTGGTGGAGCAGGCAGCGGAAGTGCTTGCCAAGGCCGAGAGGCCCCTCATCATCGTGGGCAAGGGGGCCGCCTACGCCCGCGCTGAAGACGCCGTGAACAAGCTCGTCAATACTACTAAGATACCCTTCCTGCCCACTCCTATGGGTAAGTCATCATATTCAGCTACATACTTTCCTTTTTCGTTGTCGCTGGGGTAGCCTCCTTATACCATACCTACCTTCCTTCCGGGGGGGTCATATCGGGCCCTAAATAATACGGGCAAAATACCCTATTGAAAAGGATTTCACGAAGAATCGAATTTCAATCAAATATTAATAACTATTAACTTGGCAGATTAAACACTCCAATATGAGATTTGTAAAGTGTGTCAGAATCGGTTCACTTCGGGATGATACCCCCTTTTTGTTACACCCTGTATAGATATAGAAGAATAAAATCGTGGTCCTCCCAAAAAAAACAGCCTTTTTTTTTACAGTTCGCTTGCTATTGTACTTTTGTTTTGGTCATAACCAGGCAAGGGCGTGGTGGCGGACGCGTCGCCGCTGTGCGTGGCGACGGCGCGCACGCAAGCGCTGCTGAAGGCGGACGCCGTGCTACTGCTGGGCGCCCGCCTCAACTGGATGCTGCACTTCGGACAGCCGCCGCGGTTCGCGCCCGACGTCAAGATCATTCAGGTATATCCACCTTATTGTGGGACAGCCGCGCTTCGGCATGAATGGATCGGCTCGACCGGAGTGATACCACTGCCTCACAGAAAACCGGCGTGAAACAGCCCCTGTGCTGTGTTTCGCCGAGTGAGTGAGGGTACCGGAGGCCCACCCGGGGGGGAAGGGGATAAAAGGTTGGCGGCGCACTTGTGGCTCTACTGGTGTTGCAGGTGTCCTTGAGCGGCGGCATTGCTTACCATCAGGTGATCCGCCTGCTCGTCTGCTACCTATCACATAAATAAAATAAAAAATATTCACCTTACTGTGGGACAGCCGCGCTTCGGCATGAATGAGCCGGCTTGAATGGAGTGTTACCACGGCGGAAGCAGCGTCAGTAGTTGTCGGCAGTATTAATATACATACCGCATTCGTTACTGGACGGTAATCCTGTCAAAATCAAAAGACATAGGTACAAAAACGTGCGAAAGTGACGGAATAAAAATTCGATGGTGAATGTTGTTCGTTGTAGGCCCTCAGACTAAGCCAGATTCAGCGTTGGCCCCTACATCGTAGTTGTTAGAAATCGAATAGGTACTTATAATAAACGGATTTAAATATTTAGTAACAAAGTATAGTCTGAGGCAAGAAAGTGTAGTTATGACCTTGAGTGCGCAGAAACCAATTTTGATAGAAAGTTTTTTTTTACAAGTGCGCAAAATAACGGTCATCGCTATACTTTCGTGCCTCTAGCTATACCCAGTATGTAATCTTAACAAATATGTATTTTTTAGCTCAAGAATATCTTTCAGCAAAATCAGCTAAAATCATTCCAATAGTTCCTGAAATTGGTCAGTCATTTTGAAATCTCTATCGATTGAATAATAATTATGTAATTCATAATAAATCCGCAGGTGGACATAAACCCAGAGGAGTTCCACAACAGCGTGAAGTCTGAGGTGGCCGTCCACTCCGACATCAAGCCCTTCGCCGAGGCTCTTGCTGCCAGACTGGCCGAGAAGAAGGTCGCTCTGCAGCCCTCCAGCAACGCATGGTGGAAGACGCTGCAGGAAAAACAGAAAAAAAATATCGCTTTTGTTGAGGTTAGTTATAAGCTAAATAAATCCTCCAACCTGTATATGAATATTATGTATATGTGTGAATTGTGGGAAAGCCATGCTTCGGCATGAATAGGCCGGCTCGACCGGAGTGATAACACTGCCTCACAGAAAACCGGCGTGAAGCAGCTCCTGTGCTGTGTTTCGCCGAGTGAGTGAGGGTACCGGAGGCCCATCGGGGGGGGGAGGGGATAAAAGGTTAGCAGCGCACTTGTTGCATGTGTTCATGGGCGGCGGCAATTGCTTACCATCAGGTGACCCGCCTGCTCTTCTGCTACCTATCACATAAAAAAAAACCTATAATCGACTACCACACCACATATAGTCTGCGACATGAAACAATAGCTTTGACCTTGAGTGCAAACCAATTTTAGTAGAATGTCTTCTTTTTTACAAGTGCGCAAACTAACGGTCATAGCTATTCTTTCATGCCGCCAGCTATACGAAGGATATTTACATACAGTGCTCAAGAGTGTGCGCATACACATGTGCAAACTATTCCCTTACCCTTAATTCGATGGGACACCAGTGGGACACGACCGAAGAGAATTTGGGAGCAGGATCAAAGGCCTAACGTGCTTTCCGAAGCAAAGGGGTACAAGACCACCAACTTTCAGGCTTCGGGCTGGCACTATTTCTGAACAGAAAAACTTACGTACAAAGTTTTGGCCCTACCCGGGGATCGAACCTGGGATTCCAAGCGCAGCCGCGAGAACGGCGCCGTTGCTTTTAGTCGGTATGCGTCTGGGCGGATACCCAGAGGGCTGGAGGGGGCTCGACATAACTCATGATGGATATTAATAAAGTGACCATTTTTTTATACGAGTATTCAATATGGGACGATAAACGAGAAAATTGAGCGACCTGGGCGCTTTGTTTTGGGAAAACGAAACAGGTGACCCAAAACGGGACCCGGTCACGTTATCATAATGCACGCTTTTTTTTATGTGATAGGTAGTAGACGAGCAGGCGGATCACCTGATGGTAAGCAATTGCCGCCGCTCATGGACACTTGCAACACCAGTGGAGTTACAAGTGCGCTGCCAACCTTTTATCCCCTTCCCCCCCGGGTGGGCCTCCGGTACCCTCACTCACTCAGCGAAACACAGCACAAGGGCTGCTTCACGCCGGTTTTCTGTGAGGCAGTGGTATCACTCCGGTCGAGCCGGTCCATTCATGCCGAAGCGTGGCTCTCCCACAGTTACCTTTTTTCACAGCGACAAAAAAAGGTGGCAACACTCGTCTCTGTATTAGACTAACAGAAGTATTTTCTATTCCCAGGCGCAAGCGAACGACAAGTCGACCCCGCTGAACTACTACGCCGTGTTCAAAGCGGTGCAGGCCAACATCCCGGCCGAGTCCGTCATCGTGAGCGAGGGCGCCAACACCATGGACATCGGGCGCGGCGTGCTGCTCAACGCGCGCCCGCGCCACCGCCTCGACGCCGGCACCTTCGGCACCATGGGGGTTACTATACTTACTAACTTACTATACTATAGTCCATTTCAGCTAAGAAGAGCCCTGTGACACTTCGATTTTTGACACTTTTAGAGATGTCTATAATGAAATGATTGCGATTGTTTCTGGTAATCGATAATACTTCCTAAGGAAATGGAATCGATTTTTTTATACTAACAGCAACACACATTTTGCCAAAAAATAACAAAAAACAGCAACAAACAACAGCAATAAAAGTCAACAATAACAAACACAACAACAAAAAGTAACAATAACCGAACACCACGCAAATACAACGAAAATACAACTAGCATACAAGGCTGATGTACTCGTACTAATCCGATTATCGAGTAATCGCAACATGGCCGCCGATTATGACATGTCGCAGCTCTATGTTTTTTCCACGTTCCGTTACAAGTAATACGATGTGCATAGGATTGTTTTAAAAAATGTTGTTATTTTCTATTCCATTAAATAAAGTAAATAATAATGTTTTTGTTTTATTACTTTGAGATGTTTTATTGGAATATTTTTTGGAATGATGCCGCAATTAAATGAAAAAGATAAACAATAAAAATATTTTTCATTGTCAAACATAAAATGCGTAGTTCAGAACGCGATGAAGTGTCACAGGGCTCTTCTTAGCTGAAATGGACTATACCGTACTATTCTGGGCCGAAGTCGAATTTCAAAGGTGTAGCCATTACGAATGAAACTACATAACCATTCATCCAGTAGGACGACCTCAGGCCAGATGGAGTAATGATCTGCGCAAGAGGGCTGGCTGGAGCTGGATGCGAGTAGCCGAAGATCGATCAAAGTGGCGAGCATTTGGAGAGGCCTATGTCCAGCAGTGGACTGCAACAGGCTGATGATGATGATGAACCATTCATTAAAAAAGAAAAATATGTATAACTCTGATTCATAATCATGTAATGTAAACTGACAGATGTCAATGACAAGTTTCTATGCATTTTGACATTTGCATGTGTCAAATTGAGTGATAATGTATGGGGATGACACATTGACATCTGTCAGTTTACATGATTATGAATCAGAGATTTAAAATTTTTTGTGGGGTTTAAGAAAATAAAACGAACGAAACGAACTTAACACTCGAGGGTTGAAGGAAATCAAACGTGTTCTGGCCGCCCACGGCGCCGGTAATTTTATACATTGCCTAGGCATTGCATAATATGCCTGATTTATTACTCAAGCCAAAGGGTAGGGTAGGCCTACTCTTTATTTTTCCTTGAGTCACACCACTAAATGCTATTGTTACATTGAAAAAAAAAATGCAAACAACCGCAGGCGTTGATTAAAAGCACGACCCATTAGTGTCACCACCTAGTGGTGACTGTAATAAGTTACACTGTTTGTTACAAATGCAAATAATGTTGTTAATTTAGGTTGGTCCTGGGTTCGCTATCGCAGCTGCCATGTGGTGCCGTGACTACGCTCCCGGCAAAAGAGTGGTCTGCGTCGAAGGAGACTCTGCTTTCGGTTTCTCAGGTATGTACTGAAAAATTAGCAACATATTTTCTAATATATCTGTATCTCCAATTGACCTAAGATCATCTTGGTTTCAGGAATGGAAATCGAAACCATGTTCCGATACAAGCTCCCGGTAATCATAATTATTGTGAATAACAATGGAATTTACAGTGGATTTGATAAGCAAACCATGGCTGACATTCAATCGAGCGGCGATGTTACTCAATGGTTAGTAAATTGCATGTGGCGACTACTAGACACATTCTGGTCCCGATTTGTCACCGAAATACTTAAGAAATTATTTACTAAGGGTCATTCCATGACAAATGTTACCGAGGATAAAAATAATAATATGTTCGTTTTGCATTTAATCTGATGAATTTAGAAAGAAAACATTCCAAATTTTAATATGCGACAAAAAACTAGAAAAAAAACGCGTTATTTTTAAGTTAATTAGTCTTCAAAATCTGCAATACAGTGAACTGACTTAATCACTGTAATCACATGGTCCATTGAAAGTTAAATAATAAAAGAACTGGCAATATTACAATCGTTTTACCACGCTAAGATTTGAGGTTGATAGTCGTATTATTGGTGGAATACGTTACACTCCCGAAAAAAATTATAATTATCAAGTAAAGGTGTGTTTTCTTGTTACATTGGCGCTGTAACACCCCGAAACGAAAAATCAGGTAATTGTTTTATTAATGTAACTTACAGATTGATTAGTCGAATAATATTTAGTAGAAGTAAGGCCATGGTGGTAATAATCAAAACTACTAACTAATAATTCAACAAAAGACTAATTTAATAGCTTTTTTCCATGATTAAAAACTGTAACACCCGAAACGTTTCGGGTGTTACAACTTTTCTCATACATAATATTTCCTTGTATCTTGGCTATATTTCCATGCATGGTGTTTGTGTCTGTGTATGTGTAAATCGGGAGATGGTTTTTTTTTTCACAAAGATCAGGAATTCTCGGTTTTCGCCTTCTGTGTCGAGTCGGCTTCATGGAACGCACAACCAATAGGAGAAAACAGATTACAGTCGACATTCCTTATCTTGTTCTCTTATTGGTATATGCATTCCATGAATTCGACTCGACATAGAAGGCGAAAACCGATAATTCCTGATCTTCTGACCTGATCCTGGTCTGACGACAAAGGATAGACTAGCAAAAATGCGGGGAAAGACGAAAACTAGACCATGAAATATATTCAGAACAACCTGCGTAAAGAGAGTTGGAAAACACACTTAAGCTCTTGTAACTCCACTGGTGTTGCAGGTGTTCATGGGCGGCGGCCATTTGTTACCATCAGGTGATCCGCCTGCTCGTCTGCTACCTCTCACATAAAAAAAGAAAAAAAAAACACTACCTGAATCGCCATTATAAAGCTCTGCAGATCTGTCATATATAAAGAAGATTTGATTTATTTTTAATTATTGTAAGGAAGCTCATAATAAAGCTACATTAAAGAAGAATGTATTGTAGTAATCTTTGTTTGTCAGTAGATTTTTCTAAAGAAAGCTGCTAATTCTTGTCAAAGGAGAGTTCATTATTAAACGTTTGTTAGTTCCCTACTTATTTTTTAGTACATAAACTAATAAAACACCAATTTTGTTCATATAAACTGTTTATATTTGTACTCGTAACACCCGAAACAAAACCATGGTAACACCCGAAACAAAGTAAAATTTCATAAAAAAATAGTAAAACCTTATTTGTGACAGTAATTATGTGGTAGCTGCATAGTAAATATTATACTTTGGAGGCCTGTAATTTTTAGAATAGGTTCCCTAAGAAAATTCGCAGAATTTCATATAAATGTAACAAAGGTCAGGTCAGAGAGGCAAAATCGTGTAACACCCGAAACGCACACTTTTCGACTTTTAAAGTTGTTAATTCCTTTTGCTAAGCTCTAATAATTTTACAATTAAGATAGAACAACTAAAAACGTAGAGAATAAGGCATTGAATTGTTAAAATACCCTTTCAATATACATAAAAAAGTAGACTTTGGTTGTACAAATGTAACACCCGAAACGATGGAATGACCCCTAAGTAGTTGATCAACTTTTGGACAATAACAACTTTTAACCTAACCAAATTTCAAAAACAAATTTTAACATTTGTGTTTGATATGGGACTGTCTGTACCTTATGACCATTTCTAGTTTAGATATTTTTGAGAAAATCCTTCACTGAATCAAAGTTGTTTCTTACTTTAAAAAACCTGTTAGAACCTACCCGTAAATAAAATAACCTTGGTTGCAGCACTCCACCCACATCGCTCAGCAGCGAAGTGAGATACGAGAAGATGATGGAGATGTTCGGGGCCACCGGGCACTTCTGCCGCACGGTGGAGGACATCGCGGCGGCGCTGGCGCAGGCGCGCGCCGTCACCGACCGCCCCAGCATCATCAACATCGCCATCAGCCCCCAGGCCAACAGGAAGCCCCAGGACTTCAACTGGCTCACCGAATCTAAACTTTAAACTCAACTACATTGATCCTATTTTAGTGTAACTAAAATCTTGCAATATCAAATATTGCTATTACAGGGTGCTAAATGAATATGAATGTAATATTATGTACAGCATAGACTTAAGTCACAAAATAACTTCGTGGTTAAGTGTTATTCCAGATGAATATATTTTAATGGTTATTTTTACATGTAAATATTTTCATTTAAAAAAATATTATACCTAATAATTGTAAAGTTCTTAAAACTGTGAATATGAAAAATATGTAACTCACTACAATGCTTTTTACTTCAGTATAAATAAATTGCCAGATTATCAAAACATTTATAAATGGGTTGGGTACAATGAATAAGCAAAACATTTAATTTGATATTGTCTGTATTTGAGTCATAATTATGTCACATCACAATGATTGTATAATAATGAACTTAAAAATATTATATTTAATACATTTATATTAAAAACTAAATCCCTGTATTTTCTTTTAATCTGCTGGATGCAAATGAATCTGCTGGTGTCAGTAATGGTTGTCCAAAGCAACTTAATAGGAGCAGTTTGATTTACTTCACATTTTGCTTAAGCAGCCGATCAAGAAATTCTCTATCACAGTTTGTGCTGTAAAAAAGCAAAATTAATTTTATTTTTGGTTACAGCAATTATTTGCAAATAACGCACTTAAAAATTAATCAACGGGTCCAGGTGGGACTTGAAACCACAACCTTCCAGTCTGGCTGGGTGGCTGTACCTGGTAGTTGGTAGTACAGCTTCCCGGACTATGGAAGGCTGTGGGTTCGAGTCCCACCTGAACCAGTTGATGAATTTTTAAGTGTGATTTACTTAAAAGCAAAACAATTTAAAAAAGTATAAAAACACAAGAAACTAAATACTTTGTGTCACTTTTTGTTTTATCTATTAAAAGATATTAAGTGGAATAATTTTATTCTTACCCAATTTACAATTATTAGTAGTGGTCAGTGTGTAAGCATCCTGGTCGTAGTCATTTGTGAGAGTGAGATCGGCGCCTCTGACTAGCAGCTCATTACATGTGTAAGGAAAATCTGCAGCTGCAGCATACATTAGTGCTGTACTTCCAGACTAAAAAAACATTTTATAAATTATAAAACACATAATAACATAATATTAGTATGATTTATGAAATGATTTGAAACCTTACATCATCTTGTATATCAGCATCAGCTCCCTCATTCAAAAGAAACTTGACAACTTCGTGGTGCCCCCCCGCTGCTGCCAGGTGCAGTGCTGTCTCGCCTTCAGGTCCCCGCATGTTAACATTGGCACCACTCCTAATAAAAACATTACATTTTATTTGGATCTTACACTCAATATTTGATAAAAATAAATATTAAATATAGGTACAGTAGGACCTCGATTATCCGGACTAATTGTTGTCAGTAGGCATCCGGATAATTGAAAGTCCGGATAATCCAAGATATGAAGAAAAACGGGCTTTTTGCATATGTACATAATGTAGAGTCTGTACCATACATATGTAATGTTAAGTGTTTATTTAAAACAACAAATACATATGAGCGAAAATCAACGTTTATTAAGAAATTGTACATAATGTACGTATAATTTGCTTACAATAATTATGTATGTATTTGCCTTTGGTAATTTGCATTAGGTAATCATGAAATAAAATAATTAGTTTAATTTGGTTTAAAATATTTGGTAATTGTCGTTTGACGTAAGCTACTTCTTCTCTTCAATGCTGCTATATCACGAATTCGTTTCAGCTGTAGTAAACTCATTTAAAGAGAGTGATAACTCTCTGTTTGTTTTTCAAACCACTTGAGAGCTGTTTCCAAGGCATGAAATGCTTCATCATGAGATGGTTCTGCATCATTCTCCACATCTAGATTTTCTTCAGGTTCATCTTCTTTCGATTCCTGCTGTTCACTTATCTGCATCTGCAATATGTTTTCTACGATTTCGTCATCTGACATAATCTGAAAACCTTGATCATTACTGTCACTAGTGACTAGATATGAGCGCCGCGCCGGCGCGCCGCCGTCGCCGTGGACTAGCGTCGGCGCGCCGCCGTCGAGCAAACCGCTCGGCGCGCCGCCGCGACATGTACAACCAGTAAAGTCACAAGTGCGCTGCCAACCTTTGACCCCCTTTCCCCCCATTTGGGTCTCCGGTGCCCTCACTCACTCGACGAAACATGCCGAAGATTTAGGTTACAAAATATACAGCTTCAGGAGAAGGCAATTTTGATTAATTGATATTGAAATTGTTGATATTCGAGTTTGTGTCTTTAGAAACGGATTTTTTTAATATATAAATGGTAACAATTAAAGAATGTGCAAGTTTGAAGCGTTTACATGTGTAAATGATGGTACTTTTGTTTTCTTTCATCATCATCAGCAACCCACGCTCGTCCACTGCTGGACATAGGTCTCCCCCAATGCACGCCACCGCTCCCGATGTTTGGCCACTCTCATCCAGCTCACTCCAGCCAGCCTTCGAATGTCCTACACTACGTTTGCCGAGTCGCGATCTCCACTCCAGGACTTTATGGCTCCAACGGTTGTCAGTTCTGCGGCTAATGTGACCAGCCCACTGCCACTTCAGTTTGCTAATTCGGTGGGCTATGTCGGTGACTCTGGTTCTCTGTCGGATTACATCATTTCTGATGCGGTCCTTCAAAGATACTCCGAGCATAGCCCTTTCCAAAGCTCTTTGAGCGACTTTGAACCGGTGAATTAGCCCAGCCGTGAGTTTCCACGTCTCGGCACCGTAAGTCATGACCGGAAGGACGCACTGGTCGAAGACTTTCAACTTAAGACCTTGAGGGATGGGTGACGAGAAAGACTTGACGAAGCCTATCAAATGCTGCCCAGCCTAGCTGAATTCTTCTATTGGCTTCTCTCTCGAAGTTGTTTCTGCCTAATTGGAGCTTTTGTCCTAGATAGACATATTCCTGGACAACTTCGAGAGGTACTCCATTAACAGCGACCGGTCCCGGATCAACGAGCTCGTTGAAACATGACCTAGGTTTTATCCAAGTTCATCCGAAGACCGATGTGTTTGGAAGATTCAGCCAGGCTGCTCACCATCTCCTGTAGGTCCTGTAAGGTTTCCGCCAAGATGACGATGTCGTCCTGTGAATCGTAGGTGTGACATGTACTCGCCATTAATATTGATTCCGCGCTCTTTCCAGTTTAGCGTTTCGAACATGTCCTGCAGCGCAGCGGAGAAGAGTTTCGGAAATATAACATCTTGTCTCACACCACGTCGCAGCAGGACAGGCTCGGTTTGGCCGTTCTGGATTACTACGGACATATTAGCGGCGTCATATAGACACTTCAACACCTCGATATATCGCCAATCGACTTGGCACCTCTGCAAGGCCTCGAAAACAGACCAGGTCTCGACAGAGTCAAAAGCTTTTTCATAGTCCACAAACACCATGCTCAGAGGCTGGTTATACTCTTTGGTCTTCTGTATAACCGTCTCACTGTGTGTAATATGGTTATGGTGCTATAACTCCGTCGGAACCCGGCCTGCTCTGCAGGTGAGCTTCGTCAAGTCTCCGTTCAAAGTCAAAAGTCAAGTCAAATATTCTTTATTTGCATAGGCTTGTACACAGCACTTACCAAATCGTCCATACATAAAGAAAATATTTAAAACTATTTAAAGATAATGTATATGATTTAAATGAAATTAAATATATATCTTGATACATAAGATATACTAAAAATAAATAGACATAATGCGATTCTACCACCGGTATCGCGAAAGTTGATTCTGACGAGAAGATCCGGCAAGAAACTCGCCAGTTACTCTTTTTAATCGCCAAAATGTTTATTACAATGTTTTCCTCATACCACCACCTCCTACAGTCCAATACTCAAGATGAAGAAAATGTTAAATGCTAAGAATGAGGTAAACCAGAGCAGACCAGTCCCCAGAGGCGGCACCTGTACACAAGTATGACGTATGTGTCACGCCATCATTTCACTCAACCATATCAGAGGGAATGTAATGACCCGCCACATAGCGCCACCCACCTCAGGAACGTTTGAGCGTTGCATGACCATTCCAATTCTCCTCATAAGATACAAAGAATAGTAT
>JABMDO010000842.1:0-30222 GCA_014851415.1 Cnaphalocrocis medinalis | reverse complement strand
TGTAATTGGACACAGCGCCATCTTCATCATCAGCGGTTCATTTCTGAATTACGGTCCCGAAGCGAAGTGAGGGCGGGCCACTCACTAGTCAGTTTATAATTAAATCATAAAGTCAGTCGGCCATATTATATTATTGTTAGATTCTTACTTAACTAAGTATAACTACCCACCTACTAAGTATAGTTATCGAAATACCTAACTCCTTGTATAAAAAATGAACCAATAGATGGCGCTGTGTCCAAATACATCGCGCAAGCGTTTCGTGTTTTCGGTTTACCTATAAGTCTTGTCGTTGTCTATAGAAGTTATCTCTTTATAAATAGTAAACAATAATATTTAAATAATTTTAATTTAACACTTTTAAAATTTCCATCGTCGATCGGCAATGCGGATAGACGTGAGATCTTGTATTTTTTCGCAATAAACAATACCTGCCTACTGCTATATAATTGTGACCTTTTTTTTTTTTTTTTTTTTTTGGTCACCCTGGAGAAATGCCTTACGCATACCCGCCGCCGGGGGGCGGACGGGTTATGTCGGGCTCTCCCCCGCCTTACACGCGGGGGCCTACCGACTAAAACTCCAGGGGTGCTCCCGTCTACGCCAGAGTGGGGAGGGGACACGAGAATCTGGCTAACAAGCCTCCCTTCGCGTCCCTCCCCTGGCGTGAGCCCGCTTACAGCGCGGGCCCGACACTACTCCCCCCCGATGGTGTGGGGGGAGTGATAGGGGCGGCCGGGAGCACCGAACCGTCCCTACCGGGCTGCGGAGGAGGCCTGTGCAATGCCGACACCGGTGCCCCCGCACCGGCTGCCGACTGGCCTCCTCGCCGAAGTTGAGGGAGATGCCGCGCAACTGTACGGCGTCTCCCCCCCCTCCGTGCCCTCCGCCGCGCACTCGAGCGCGGGTCTTGCTCTCGCGAGCGTTCATTCTCCTCCTTCTGCGAGATGACATCCTCGCAGAATATAATTGTGACCTAGTCTTAATCTGCGGAAGAGACTTTTCTGGGTCACCCGGTTTTGATCAACAGTGACAAGTATTTTTGTGATGTGTTATTATAAGTGGTGTAATACTTATTAATCCAATAATTTAAAATGGACGGAAGTCCATTTAATAAAAGCGGGAAAACACTCCGAAGCCCTCCCAGTACCCCTGCACCCCAGACCTCGCAGCCAGCGCAAGTCCACTCTCATCAACAACAGCACTACCAGGAGGATGGTCCGGGAGCTGTTAGTACCCACGAGCTACAGGACTGGATGAAAAAGATTGAGATATGCTTAAATGAGGTATGCGTTATCTCATGCGAAGGCAAACTAAACTCGGACCAGAAATTGAGAATAAGTAACCTGTGCCGCAACGTTAGCTTGGGAACATCTCAATTAGTCGTGCAATACCAGTCGCTAAAGTCTAAGGCCATTGAGTATCGCAATCACCTTTATACCTATAAAGAAAACGAAGACCTCTCACAACAACTCCAAAACATAAAGCAAGCCATCGCAGTGTCCTCAAATCCAGCCCCAGGGGTGGCCTCCTTTGCCGACATGGTAAAGAAAGGCGAATCGAAATTTGTACAGCCGGTAAACATAAGCTCAGTAGCTATTTATCCTTCTGATAAAACTAAATCTAGTGAAGAGACTAAAACCATCGTTCAAAAAATTATCCGCCCTGAACAAATGAAGCTTCAGGTAAGAGGTCTTCGGAAAACTAAAAATGGTGGAGTGATCATTAGCACTGACTCCAAGGCAGACATAGATAAGCTGAAAAAATCAGAGCAACTGACTACATCAGGACTTACTGTGGACGAACCTCAGAAACGAAGGCCTAGAATTGTTGTGGTCGGAGTGCCCACATCTATGAAAGAAACAGAGGTCTTCAACTGCATCTTTCAGCAAAACTTAGTTGATAAGCTCAAAGGCATGCCCATAGATAATTTTTTGACCTCTATCAAACTTAGTCACAAATCAGGAAGAAAAAACGCTGAGACATGTAACTACGTGATTGAGGTCTCAGCAGAGATACGGAAGGCCCTAATTACACAAGACAGAGTCTTTGTTAATTGGTCATCATGCCCTGTGAGAGACTTCACGCTTGTAACAAGATGTTACAAGTGCCAGCAATATGGTCATGCCGCAAAAACATGTCGTGGTGAGGATACCATCTGCGCTCACTGTGGAGAAAATGGCCACGACATGAAGGAATGCCCAAAGAAGGCCGAGCTACCTAAATGTGCCACCTGCCTGCACTACAAAAAACAGTGCAATCATAAAACTGGTGACAGTGACTGCCCAGCCAGAAAAATGGCCGAAAGCCGCTACATTAGTTCGATAGACTACGATGCCCCCTAATAGCCCCTTAAATTAGTTACCTATTTTAAGTCATTCTAATTAGTTCTTATTTTAAAATATTTGTAAATTCATGTATATGTTTCGTATTTTTCTATTATGCAATCGTATTATGTAAGGTGTTTTTCATTAATGCTAGCTATAGGTTTTTTAGTAGTGCAGGTATGTATGTCATGAAATCAGCAGCTTCATCAAATTGGCTAACTGGGTCAATGTTCATGTCATAAGCAAATTTATTTGTATCTAGTTAGTTTACATTATTTAAATGCGCGTAAGATTAGGTAATTTTGGGATTTACTGTTATTACTATTGTTATTTTAATGTTATGTTTGTTTATTGCTAAATTCATTATGTGTATAAGCCCTTTCTCTTTTGTTTTTGCCTGAGATACAGGGTTTTTCCTAGTTCAGGCAACAAACTTAAATTTGCTCACTTAGTTTAATAATTAGATTATAAGTATTTGATGTTCTTGTGATTTATTCAATAAATTTTTATTTATTTATTTTTTATAAAACAGCAAATATGTTCGTAGTGCACTAAAGAACATTAACCTCTAGCGTTATATAACGTTAGCGTTTAGCGTCCTAACCAAAGGACATAAGAAAAATTTAATGTCTTTTATATAGATACTAGAATTGTATATTATCCGACTCTGGTTTTTTTACTAATTTTCTTAAAAACTTTGTGTATCTATCTACAACTAACTGCAAGTTTCTTATAAAAAGAGTATTACTGTTTTCCTGGAGTAGGCAGGAGGACACTTTGGTGATTTTTGATCTTAAAAGTTAAATATTACACATTACAATTGAGTGCTAAATGTAGAAATTCATATCTCAAATATTCTAAATTACATATTTGAAATTCATAAAGTTATGTATGGATTGAAACTGGGACGAACAATCACTATAGATTACCATTATGTATGTAGAGCAATTTAGTCTATTTATCTATCTAAGGATGTTTCTGGGTATTCAATGTTCTCTGTCGCGAATATCAGACCTAATGCTTTCTTTTTACAAAGTGTTACTGTATTTGACGTTTCTCTCCGCACAAAAGAGCTTTGTGTCTTTCATCCACCCGCCAAATATTTTTCTTTTACTTACAAGTCGCTAGTGGGTCGCGGCGAAATTCCTCCCAACTTATTCTCTTCTTGTTCTTTTTGATAGTTACTCTGCCATTTAATTAACATTTTATTCATTCAATTTTCTGCTTAGTTATAAGTAATTCAAAAATGAACCAATAGATGGCGCTGTGCTCAATTACATCGCGCAAGCGTTTCGTGTTTTCGGTTTACCTATAAGCCTTGTCGTTGTCTATAGAAGTTATCTCTTTATAAATAGTACAGATGGGCTACGAGCAATCATTTTTAAAGTCTTAACTATTTGAGAGCGACTTAATTATCGCCGAAAAGACGTCGTCGGAAATGATCTGCGAGAACTTCAGGCTAATGACTGGCAACAAGTAGTGCAGGATCGACCAAAGTGGCGTTCTATTGTTTTTTTTTTTACATCTCTTACATTGACCTGACTCCGGACTAAGTAGCTTAAGCACTTGTGTTACAGATATCAGTAGCACTACCATGAGTTTGAAATACTATCCTCGTTATCGAAAACTATCGCTTTGTCTCTTTCATTGTGATGAATTTGAAAGAGACAGAGCAATAGTTTACGTTATGTCAGTTTTGGATGTCAACTCATGGTAGCGCTGCAGATAACAGAGGATTACAAATATCATACTTAAATACATATTTAACACCCAGACAATGAAGAAACACAAGTGCTCATCACGCGAATGTTTGTCCAGGAGACCTATTTTTGAATTGTCGTCTCACTAAAAATTGTGTGACTCGCATGATTTTTGACATCCGCATTTTTTAATCATTCGAAAACGAGCGATTTGCAACGAGTGGTGTAGGTAAACCACTCGTTTCCGCTAGGCGAGTGGTCGCATTTACGTCAAATCACACGTCAAATATTAACGAGTTAATACTATACTTTGACAAGACTGGTGACACACTAAGCGAGTGATTTCAAAAATAGGGAAAATTATGAATCATGCGACTCGCGAGACGATGTGACTCGCAAAATGAGTAGTTTTGTTTGGACGAAGCGAAAATTCAAAAATAGGTATCCAGGGTGGGAATCGAACCCACGACCTTTGGCGTATGAAGCAGGGTCACTACCAAATGCACCATCCGTCCAATCAAAGTTGTTTCAGAAGCCAAGACTAGTTTTAGGCTTCTGAGTCAGTGAAGTAAGTAAGTAACGATTCGAGAATCCGCTACAGCGGCAAAAAAAAACTGCGGTAGTCCCCTTCCAAGCCTCTAAACCCCACGTAAGCCATCTAAACGAACAGCCATATTAAAATAGGTCAGCACAGCAGTATAAGTGAGTCCCGTGACATAATGAAGACACAGCGCTCGCGGCAGAGATGCGACTTGAGTACACTTATGCGAATGACTCGAGTTATATTAGACACATTTACTATTGCAGTTGACAGACACAGTATTACCTTCTATATTTTCTATACTATTTATAAAGAGATCATTTTTAAAGACATCGACAAACCTAACCATACAAACCAAAAAGGCAAAACAATAGCGCGATGCAATCAACGGCCAGCGCCATCTATAGGCAGACAGTGGAACTACTGTCCCGAAAAGAAGTTAGGGCGGGCCCCTAGTCACAAAATAAAAAGATAGATGGGCAGATAGATATTCTTTATTGCACAGAAATACAAACAAACAACAGCAGTAAAGAGACAAGAAGGTATTCAAGAGTACTAGAAGGTATACAAGGTCTTATCTTTTGTAGCGATTTCTTCCAGACACCTTTCGTTTAATATATTTTATGAGATAGGCGGCCAAAAATTTGGGTATGTATGGGAATCAGCAAGTAAGTAAAGTAGTAGACGAGTAGACGGATCACCTAATGGCAAGCGATTGCCGCTGCCAATAGTCACTTGCAGTACCAGTGGAGTCACAAGTCACACAGCCAACCTTTATCCCTTTTCCCAATTGGGCTTTCGGTACCCTCACTCACTCGACGAAACACAGCGCAGGCGCTGCTTCGCGCGGGTCTTCTGTGAAGCCGTGGCATCAGGTCGAGCTGGCCCATTCATGCCGAAGCGTGGCTCTCTTACGGTGGTCCGTAACATCAGGCTTAGGTGAGCATAATTAGTCAAAAAAAAATGTTTTTTTATTCAACGACAGACAAGGGTTTGACCTTGATCACACCTGATGTTACGTGAAGGAAAAAAATTAATGAGTCTAATGAAAGTGGCAACACTATTGCGGCTTCGCAATACGGCTGTACTTCGCGATAAAACAGGAATGACTCGTACCGGGCCGGGGGAATTAAAGCATGATAAAAGGATCAGTGTGTACACAGAGAGGAACAAAAGAAGACACATCATGTTGGATCCTATTATTAATGGCAACAGAGTTGAAAGTGCATTAAATATTCACAATAAGGTACTTTGTGCTTGCTCTACAGAAATAAACCCAATCTAATTGCTTTGTTTACGAGATATATGGATATGGATCATCATCAGCCTGTTGCAGTCCACTGCTAGACATCATCATCATCATCATCATCATTTCAGCCAATAGACGTCCACTGCTGGACATAGGCCTCCCCCAAAGTTCTCCACACAGATCGGTCCTGTGCCACCCGCATCCAATGGACTCCCGCGACTTTTACCAGATCGTCAGTCCACCTGGCGGGAGGCCTGCCACGACTGCGGCCTCTTGCGCGTGGCCTCCACTCAAGGACCTTTCCACCCCAACGGCCGTCTGTTCTCCTCGCAATGTGCCCTGCCCATTGCCACTTCAGCCACGCAATTCTTTGGGCTATGTCCGTGACCTTAGATCTCCTGCGGATCTCATCATTTCTGACACGATCACGCAAGGACATAGACTGCTAGACATAGGCCTCTCCAAATGCTCGCCACTTTGATCGATCTTCGGCTACTCGCATCCAGCATCATATATGGATACGAGAAAAAAAAACCGCTTACCTACTAACTTACGTACCTATCGTTACGTACCTAAGCTCAGCGACCCAATCTTGTCCTACGACACGAAAATTAGCCACTCCGCTCTATTCCCAGCCACCTCATGCCAATCCGGTCTTTAAAGGTGACCAAGATCCTTCTTGCTTCAATTGGTCCATCCAGGCGCTTCCCAAAATCGGCCCAGGTAAGCCCTCTTGGCAGCTTGATCCGATTCGATTCTCTCAACGTGACCGAGCGCAGATTCGCTGACTTTGTCCCGCCCATCATATTTGGTTCAGCCAGTTCATTTTGAGCTCTTTGATATATTAAATAATAATTAATAAACAACGTACTCTCATCTTCAGAACCCCACGCTATCAGTTAATAAAATGAAGCTTACGTTACGGTTGGTTTTATTATCTTATTTATATGAAAGTAATAAAATCAGGCAATATCGAAGGTTATTGCTTTCCCGCTAATATTAGAGGGAAATTAATTAATGTGGGGTAAATGTGTCTTCAATAGTCCCGAAGCATTTTGTCGATGGGATATTTATACCAAGGGAACGTTTTCGTGATTAGAATTTTGCGACGATTGTAACTCCATAATGCGACGGCACACTAGCGACGCCGATTGCTTTAAATTGATAACTACTAGACCGGATTTATTTTGAACAATTTGGAAGCTACAGCGAAAACTATGGAATGAACTGTCACCAGCGATATTTCCGAACCGATACGACTTACAAACCTTCAAAAAGCGAGCGTATTCCTTCTTAAAAGGTCGGCAGCGCATTTACGACTCTCTGGTGTTGCGGGTATCCATGAGCGGCGGTAATCACTTACCATCAGGTGATCCGTCTGTTCGTCTGCCCCCTATCTCATAAAAAAATAAAAAAACTAGGATTGACTGAACTGACTAGGTTGGCGCAGGGATTCAAAGTGAGCCTTGGCCTCCGATAATAAGAGCTTCTAACTAGAATGTTTGTGCGCCACCTCCTGCCAGTCATCAGCCTGGAGTCCGCGCAAATCATTATCAACTTCATCCCTCCAGTGGTACCTACCTTGGATGACCAACTGGACTACGACTGTTTGTTCGTCCCAGGTAGGCTCTTTTTACCGCACGATCTTCTCCCATTCTCGCGAAGTGGCCGAGCCAGCGAAGTCGATGCGCGTTTGTTTCGCCCATGATATTAGACTCGGCCATCAGTAGCCTTACCATGAGTTTGGAATACTATCCTCGCTATCGAAAACTATCGCTTTGTCTCTTTCATTGTGATGCATTTGAAAGAGACAGAGCAATAGTTTACGTTATGTCAGTTTTAGATGTCAATTCATGGTAGCGCTACAGGTCTTTTAGCTCCCACACTCTAACTCGGCGTATACTAATAATTTTTATTTAATCCTCTTGATTGTTATCAAAATTTTGACTAACGCTCAATGTGGCCGCTATACGAAAAGACGTTCATTCCCATTATTTAAAACACTGAATATAATTGTGAGTTCTGGATTGCGTAGGAAGCAATTAGCAGAACATGAATGGTTAAAATGTAGGCATTTACTGAAATTTCAGGAAGGCTTAACCGTAACATGTTGCTGGAGATATCTCTTTCCTAATCTTCCACTTGGTATTCTGCCAAATTAGCATAAATAATTGTGCAAAATTAAGTACATCTCTGCTAACGGAGACAGGGAAGCTGTCCTAAATCCTCACAACACACTTAATAAATGCATTTATATCAATAGGAAAGATTTGGAAAAAAGTCCATAATAGCATACCAATTAGCAAACTACCGCTGCAAAAAGAGTGCAATGGTGGCACTTTAGGGATGCCTTTGCAGAACAGTGAAAAAAAAATAGCACATTACTGACTTATTGGTTCGGGGCGTCGACAAAAAACGAACAGTTTTTTAGGGGCTACAATGACGAAACTAGCGCCGACAACCTCTTTAATGTTAATTATTGCTAAAAGTGGCCCTTTTTAGCAATAACGAACAGTAGTATGGAATTGGGCATTCTATATCATCTGTCGTTCGTATCAGCTAAAGCTGAAACTCACTCCAGATGATCTAGAATGTCCCAATTCCATACTCCGCGCTATCAATTTCATCAACAATAATTTGTAATGGGTTTCCATACATCAAAGCTGAAACGCATAACAAAACTATTAGAATACAACCAAAGAGCATAAATATTGTTCATAGGTAAGTAAATTAACCTACACGAGATATAACTTACCGATATATTTTTCATGATAATCTGCTGCTTACATTTTGACCATTCATAAGTATGGTAAACGCCCCGTTAGTCTAGTTGTTTGTATCGGGCTGTGAACGGGGTCCTGGGTTCGATTCCTGGGGCGAACAAAAAGTGTGTCTCGAAGTTTTCGAACATAGCTCGGGTTTCTGATCACCAATCCCAAGCGTGGTGTTTAAGCCTAATCCCATCATAGTAGCGATGACTTGATTTCTGCGAGGTCTTTTACATAAGTATGGTTAAGTCAATAGGTATCACCACATCAGGTAGTCAATTTAATTATAATTATTTTACTTGACAAATTTATAGTTAAGTAGGTGCATTGCTTCCGCCACTGTTCAACTTGTTGCGACATACCTACTCACGCGGCTTGCGCATCGCGCATTCGGAAGTGCAATATGACACCGCGTTTAAACTACCTAATGTTTGTGCCTCTTGCACCCGTTTCTGATGTTTTATTTTAATCGATGATTTATCGTGCTATCTGTTAAAAGAATAGACATAACGCCTTACGGTTTTATCTATCAATCGTGATCCTCATCCAAACGCTATTTTAGTTGATTCCTTTCAGAGTATAGGGAACGCTTGTTGGCAATCTTGTTATTACAATGGAGAAACTGTCATGTAATCCCCATAACCTCTTGCAAGGGAACGTTTGCATGAGATGTGAGAATTAATTACTTAAATAATAAATAAATAAATGCACCAGACAATCACATCAATCAATCTGGTCTCAAACTAGAGCTACCCCTGTACTATGAGTACCAGACGATGAAAATTAACTGGGAGCATCAACCCAGAACACCCAGACCCAAGAAAACTTAGAAAATGTACTTAATTTCTTAAATTTACTTGACCGGGAATCGAACCCAGGACCTTTCGCGCTTCGACCGAACATCTTAGCCACTGCGCAATCGAAGCCGTCGGGTTGTATTTTCTTAGACCATTTTCCACATAAACAGAAAAGCAATTTAAATAAATTGAGACAACCTTACATAGGTCAACTCTAAGCTATAGTTTTTAGATTAATTATTTTAATATGAATAAGGAAATAAATAAAAATCTGGTCAAATTTCGTACCGTTTTCTATAAAAACGAGAAATGATCTTAATTTTCCTACCCATATTTTAATTAAAATAAGTACAGTTGATGTTTGAACTTTATAAATATCATTACGAGTATGATTTTAATATAAAGTTACCTAGATAGGCTCGCTCATCTGTTTCGAGCAGCATCACGCAGTGTTATTTAAGATGGTTGTAATGTAGGTATAGTAAATATAACAGGCTTGGACCTTTGAAAGTTAATATAAAAAACTCAAGAGATAAGGACTATAATTTTATTTTGGTCTGTTCATTCCTAGGTGTTTTCTTAATTAAAAAGCCTAAAGTTTTTTCATGAGCAATGACGACGGTTTATTTTTTTCTTTCGGTTAAGGCGTTTGTGTTTTGCATAATCTTGATTACTGTGAACCATTCTACCCTGGTGTCTGCTTTGATAGACAGAGGCTAGACTTCTGAACCACAGCATCAGATTTTTTGTACAACAATTTGTTTCATTGTGCACAATACAAGTTTACTCGTATGTTTATTTGTAACAAAACTGGGAAGTAGATAGGTAGGTACCTAATTAATGATTTATTTAACACTTCACGCGCTTAAGGAACCATGCCCTATACCTCGATGGACCTACAATCTTCAATAAAATTGCCCCTAATATAAAAAAAAACCCTAACCACCGAACCTGTGTTTGTATGTTTTTAATAATCTTTGAAACTAATTTACGAATTTAAACATTTGATTTCGTAATAATAATGTTATTTTCAATATGTATACAACATGTTTTATATTAAAATTGGTATTTTTATATGATAAACATCTAAGGGATTTAAATATTTTAAGAGAACTCATAGTAACTATTTACTAGATAAAATTATTCATCCCACGATCAAACTTTTGACTTGAGATAAGATAACAGATAACCTACTGTTTCATTAAGTTGCAATAGGTTCGGATGTCCTTAAATCCATGCTGACCTCAAAATGGTTTTAAAAGGTGTATTTATATACCAAGGTACCTGATTGTTAAGTAATTATTTTCAAATTGGACGCATAATATTTTGTCAATATAAGTAAATAATGATATTAAATTTAATCCGTTTCGAACAAATTTCTTATAGTTTTTTTGATACCTATAATTAAGATTAAAAAGTATTATCTAAATAATATGGAAAATTCCGTTTAAACGAATTGAGGTCAAACAAATATGCGATTTACTTTGCGCACTTGGATCGCGCACAGCGAAACTGCATGGTTGCAATATTATTTGGTCGTTGCGACTTTAAAAACTCTTATGTGTGTAGGGTAGACTGGGTACGGTTGTGCCAGGGTACGGTAGTGACAGTCGCTGTATTGTCGAAAATATAGGGATTAGCAGGGGGCGTGCAAGGGGAAAGACGGGCACCTTGCACGTCTCAACCTGTGTCACAGTGTTGCGTCATCCGACGCGCAGAGTATACGTGACCAGGAGCACACTTGATTTTTGAACGCAAAAAGTAAGTATTTTGATTCATTATTATTTCGTAATTGCCATTACATGTATACTGATAGGGTATTGAGTGTTGTTCATTGATATAAATCAAATAGTAGCAGTGTAATATCAGTGGTTACATTTATTGTAGGTTATTTTGTTTTGACGTGGTGGTATTTCTTTTATTAAAACGATCTGTGGGTACAGTTGTGACATTTTTACTGGGTACGGTTGTGACATAAGTAAAAGCGGTTGTTTATTGTTTTAGATGCCTCGAATACGCAAACGAAAGACTACAAGAGCACAGTGCAGCTTGAATCAGTATGAAGATGCTTGGAGACTACGGTGCGGCGACCTCCTCGTGTGGCCTCCCCGGTAGTATTTTCTTTCTGTTTGGAACTGCTACCGGAGGGGTCCTGGTGTCCCTGGGCAACGACGGGTAGCAATTGGCTGATCGCCATATTGCTACCCGAAGGCTGACAGCTGCACTTTGAGGCCCAGCTCTGTCTGGGCCGGGGCCCTGTCCGGCGCCCTGTGAGGATCTCCTCCACTTTGGGCGCACCTTGACGTGGGCCCCACCGAGTGGGGCGCCTTCGGGCGCCACCCCCCACATCTTTTGTGGGGGTCTTTAGTTGCTGGTCTGCGCTGCGTCCCACAGCCAGTGGGATGCGGCAAAGGCCGGCTAACTCCACCTCTCCGCCAAGCGACCGACTGCGCAATCCAGCGTAGCCGGCCGTGGGGCTGTCTGGTGGGGCAGTTCTTTGGAAGCCTGCAGGCACTCTCCCTCACCTTGCCCTGCAGCCAGCAGGGTGTGGGTTTGTGGAGAGCTCTGCAGGAGCCCATGCCCGCGACGCCCGTATCGCAATCCAGCGATGCGGGCCTTATATGTTGTGCCTTATATGTTGTAAGAAATTAAAATGTTCAAAGGTTTTATTTCTTTTGTTAGGAAAGTATAATTTAGTTGATTATTATATAAAAATAAATAAATATTTTTTGCAATTAAAGTGTTTTATTGGCATTTTAGAGTATTTTTATCTTGTTTTGTGATCATATTACAGTATTTTCATCGTGTCACTATTGACCCCCAGTACTGTCACAACCGCCCTTGGGGTGGGTACGGTTGTGACAGTTTACCTTTTTTTTTAAATTTCATTTTATGAACTAACCATTTGATTTAGACATATACTTTCATGTTTATACGTTAAGCAATGAATAAACTTCATTAGAATACATTTTTCTTTCAGATTAATAGCATAAATAAAAAGCTATAGTCAATCATTTGAAAATTGTCACAACCGTACCCAGTCTACCCTACAATTAAACACAACAGGCACATAAGAGCTCTTGAATTTCTTGCTCGCTTTGCAGTAGGGTTGGTTAAAATGTTTTGAAGTAACTTTCAGACAAGATTTTTTTTTCTAAAAATATACTTAATATTTTTTTTATTATATTGTCAAGTGACTGCAATATCTCTATTTTAGGATTGTATGAGCAGATAATTATGACGTCGGTCGATTCTTACCGACTAAGAATTCGACCAAGCTTTATCCGACAGTAATTCCATGATATACCAACTTAATGCTATCATTCCATAAAAATCAGAGCGTCATACCATAATTTATCCTCAGCTTAAAATTGGTCGAATCTGCCCTTATTGAGCTATCAGTAGCACAAAATAATTATGTATTTTTTTTTTAATTAAATTTTAGTAAACTTTATAGCACGAAAATGCAATATATTTTCAAATCTCACAATTAAAAAACACTGTGATGGTGTTACAATGCAAATTTTAAGTCCCGTAGTAACTACACCGTTTGCGTGAATTTGACAACCCTAACAATTTTTGCTAAATTATCAATTTTCGCATTATAAAATTCGGTGTATCGACGATTGTCACTACATTACTGCAACGAAAATTCAAGTAGTTACCTACCTAATCGCTGTCCAAGTGGTTACGACCCAGTGCTCCAGAATCTCTGCTACCTAATCGCTGCCAAGTGGTTACGACAAAGTGCTCCAGAATCTCTGCTTGAAGAAAACCCAGAACCGTCAAGGTAAAACTATGTAAGTTTAATTATTTATTAACTTTGTTTTTTTTTTTCGCAGACAATCATCCATCCGACTAACTTCATTCGATGTCTCACTGCATTATTTTTATGTTGTTATGTCATAGGTGGCAGACGAGCAGACGGTTCACCTGGTAAGCCACCGATCATAGACATTTGCAACACCAGGGGTGTCACGCTGCCAGCCTTTTAGCTCCATGATTAGACCTCTCCGGTAACCTCACTCACTTGGCGAAACACAGCGCAGGCTTCCCGCTTCACGCTGATCTTGTTAAGCCGTGGATATGTCATGACTTCGACTAATACACATAATTTCTGTTTAACTTTGCAGGTCCGAGTCCGAGATTGAATCCGTGTTTGGAGAGAGTGTCGCTGCCTCGACTTCTCGTAAAATAACTAAGAGGAAGAAGACTCCAATCGCATCAAGGTACCCATCTTAATACCCATACCTATGTTTCTGTTACAGTTGTACTGTTCTATTTCAATTTATTATTATTTGTTTAATTTTGTCCAAACAGATCAGGACTCCGAGTGTGAAACTGAGCCTGCAGTACCGAAAAAGAAACGCGCCTCTAAATCTCGGTAAGCGGTTTGATCAGTAATATGCATGTGGGTGTATGTGTATGTATATGAGTGTATGTGTATGTGTGCGTGTGAGGATTCCCTATATCACGGTAACTATTTTTCTCGGTGACGGCCGGTGAGCGAATGCGTGTGCGCGAGTGTGAGCGTATGACTATGGGTGTGCGGTAGAGACAGCTATACAACAAATCTGTCAAATTTCTTCAATCGATTTTCACCTTAATGTCAAACAGGTTTAGTTCAATATCAATTGAGGCAATTTGATAGACTATGGTGATCGACATACGGATGATTATTTAATTTAACATGTTTAGTCTGACTGACGTCTGTTTGTCTGTACATAGAAGGTTGTAGCAGCTGCACCTACTAGAGTATGGCAAGACAAGTATCTATAGGTCTCAGTATTAACCTATTTTTTATTTTTTTCAGAGTTCCATCCAAGAATTCCAAGGATCTGTTCGGGCTGCTATCCGACGAAGAGGAGGCTCTCGCTGTGGAGAATTCCCGACGTCGGAGCTCAACAACGCTCCCGCTAGATAGCAGCCTGACCAGCAAGGTAGCCAACGGCTGCGTGCGGCGGTCGGCCTCGCTGAGCGGCGCCTACTACGTGGAGGTGCGCGCCTACACCACCAGCGACGCGCTCAAGACGCCGCCCTTGGACCGCTACAAGAAGGCGCTGCTCACCGCGAAGGTTCAGCTGAACACCGGCACTGCGGAGTGGCACGACCTTCAGAAGCTGATGAGGAGCATCAAAAAGTTGTTTGAAGATCGAGAGCCTGTATTTTATAGCAATAAAATAAATATTAAATAATTTAGGTTTTTATCTTTTTATCAAATATAGTTTTTAATTGAAATTTCTTTGATTTCCCAATTCCTTTCTAGTTTTGCAAGTACAGTTGACTACTTATAAGATTAAGGCAATTTTAAAGTAGGTTAAAAAAGGTAATTAATGGTCTTGAGTGTACTTATAAAGGTGAAGTAAAGGTAAAGGTTTGGAATAGGTAAATTATTGTTCGTAGCACATGTAACTTAAGCATTGAAATAACTTACTAATTGATGTGGTCAACTGTACTTACTTTTCAGAATAATTAGGATTTCAAAGAAATTAATTACTTAATTATCTTTTACGTTTAAGTTAGTGGTTAATTTACTTTAGAATAATTATATATATTAAGTTTATTTCAGCATAAGGTAAAGTAAATTGATATCATGCCTTTTTGTACCGCTTGTTCCGCACGCGTAGAGAGCAAGCACTGGGTGGGACACTTGCGCAGCCGCGCGCACAAGAGCCGCTGCGCCGCGCCGGAGGAGGGCGGGGTGGTGACGGTCTCCTCCGCGTTCAAGGGCCGTATCGCCTCATATAGAATACTAGCAAATGCGGAAAGTGAGTCAACATTACCCGATATTTCTTAAGTAATATACGTGCTAAATTGTTCTGTCTTATAGAAAAATCGTTTAAAACAATACATTAGTTTAAAATTAACGTGGAATATTTCGGCAATTTTATTTATTGAAAAGCGATGCTCAAGATGTTAAATCGTTCGCTACTAAGAATATGATTATACATCGTAACTTTGACTACGACCAGGTATTTGATTCTGTCGTTAGTACATTAAGTAAAAAGATTGAAGAGTTTCAGGAACGAGACAGCGGCTGGAGCTTTTTGAGTAATTTATATGTAGAAATTAATATAAATAAGTTTGATCCATTAAGTGGGGCAGGTTCAACTTATGTAGATCTTCCACTACATTTAAAAAAGAAAAAAGCATGTATTAATATTAAAAACAATGATAACTTTTGTTTTTTGTGGAGCGTCGTTGCAGCGCTTTATCCGACCAAGCGCAATGGTGATCGCACTGCATCCTATCCTCATTTTAAAGATGTGTTAAATATTAATGATTTGAAATTTCCTGTTACTTTTACAGATATTAAAACATTTGAAACTAATAACAAATATCTAAGTATCAATGTGTACTGCGTAAAAAAACAAACGGATTGTGGGGCCAATTTATAGATCAGAGTTCAAAAGGAAAACCAGGATTAATTTACTGTTAGTTGAAAATGGAAACAGATCCCACTACGTTTTAATAAAGAATTGTCACGTCTTGTTCGATCTCAAATAACAAAGCATCATAATAAGATATATTTTTGTGATGATTGTTTACTCTTCTTTCCGTCTGAACAAAAACTTGATAGTCACGTTTGTAGTGGGGTTTGTACTATGCTCCCGGGAAAGGGCAGTTATCTTAATTTTAAAAATTTTAATCGGAAACAAGATATTCCATTCGTGGGTGTATGCAGATTTTGAAACTCTTCTTAAGCCAATAGCTACTTGTGAGCCCAGCTCTTCGTGTAGTTTTACATTAAATCAGAAACAACACATTCCAGCTGCCTTTGCTTATAACATAGTTTGTTCGTTTGACAGCAATCTTAATAGATTTGTTTCCTATCGTGGGCGTGACTGTGTTCCTAAATTTCTTGACTGTCTTTATAAAGATATCGAACGGATTTATGATATTTTGAATGTAGAAGTACCAATGATTTTTGACGAAAACGATGCTAAAAACATGCAGAAGCCGAAGTGTGTCATATTTGCAATAATCTGATAGTATTTGATAAAGTAAGGGATCATTGTCATTTAACAGGTCGCTATCGGGGTGCCGCTCACCAACACTGCAATTTGCAGTACAGTCTGCCTAAATTAATTCCGTCTTTTTTCATAATCTAGCAGGCTATGATTGTCATTTATTCATAAAGAGTTGGCTGAAAGCTCAGGTCCCATAAAAGTAATACCGAAGAACAAAGAGAATTATATTTCATTCACAAAATTTTTAAAAATGTCTGATAGTAAATTTGCACAAATAAGATTTGTTGACTCATTTAAGTTTTTAGGGACGAGCCTCGAAAAATTAGGAAACGGTCTACATAAAACTGATTTTGTACATCTACGACGTTGTTTCACTAAAGATACCGAATTTGAATTACTGACTCGTAAGGGTGTTTATCCATACGATCACATGAAATCTTGGAAATCATATTCTGAGAAACATCTGCCTTGTAAAGAAAGTTTTTATAATACATTAACTGACGAGGGTATCAGTGATGAAGAATATATGCATGCGCAATTAATTTGGGATACTTTAACATTAATAATATGGGAGAATATACTGATCTTTATCTTAAAACAGATGTTTATTTGTTAACCGATATTTTTGAAAATTTTAGAGCGGTATGTAAAAAAAATTATCATTTGGATCCGGCTTTTTACCTAACAGCTCCAAGTTTGTCATTTGACGCAATGTTATTGAAAACGGGAGTAGAGTTTAGAGCTACTGTCTGACCTGGAAATTATACGTCTCGTACAGAAAGGTGTGCGGGGTGGCATTTGTCTTTGTTCTACCAGGCTGGCTAGAGCAAACAACTCATACATGGATAACTATGATGAAACTAAATCAGATTCCTTTCTTTTATACATAGACTGCAATAATCTATATGGTTACAGCATGTGTCAATCCTTGCCAATATCCGATTTTAGATTTTGCAACAATATGAAATTGACCGATTACAAATCATGAACATGTCAGACGATGCTGAATACGGATTTATACTAGAAGTTGATTTATTATACCCTGAAGAGTTGCATTGCACTCATAATGACTATCCATTTTGCGCAGAGAAATTTGTGCCGCCAGGAGGTACAACCTCTAATTAGTCCCTAACTTATACTCAAAATACAATTACGTGATTCACTACGTTCATTTAAAAACCTGTTTAAATCATGGTCTGATTTTAAAAAAAATTCATCGTGTAGTGACGTTTAAGCAAAGTCAATTTTTAGCGGAATATATTAATCTTAACACTGAATTGAGAAAGAAAGCAGTAACGCCATTCCAGCAAGACTTATTTAAACTTATGAATAATTCTGTATTTGGGAAAACATTGGAAGACACTGAGCGTAGAGTAAACGTTAAATTAGTAAATCAATGGCAAGACGACGCGAATCGTACAAATAGATCTATCTCTGCGGCTAAACTAATTTCACGACCGAATTTTCACAGTGCATCAATTTTTTCTGAAAACTTAGTAGCTGTTCAAATGAAACCGGAGAGGATTATTTAGATAAACCAATATACATAGGCTTTGCGGTCTTAGAGCTTTCTAAAAGCCATATGTACCAGTTTCATTACTCTGTAATAAAGCCGCATTACGGGAATAGAGTCCATTTATGTTATACAGATACTGACAGTTTTATATATGAAATACACACGATGATGTATATAGAGATATTAGAAAACATTTTCTTAAATATTTCGATACAAGTAATTATCCATCGCAAAATCAATATGACCTTCCGATTATTAACAAAAAGATACCTGGTCTTTTCAAAGACGAACTTGGCGGACGCATCATGACTGAATTTGTAGGGTTAAGATCAAAATTGTACTGCATTAAAACGGAATCTGATGTAATAAAAAAAGCAAAAGGGATCAGAAAAAATGTAATTAAACATTTGAATGCAACTGATTACGGTGATGTATTACTAAATGATAAATTGGTGCGTCGCAAAAATGTTCTCTTTAAATGTATTAAGCATCATATTTTTACGCAAACTGTTAATAAAATTGCTTTGTCAAATGCAGATGACTGTTCGAATCCTACCGAACATAAATGTAATTTTCATTGCGGCATCCCTAAAACGCAGGATGTCCGCTTCCGTGTTATTGTTATTATAGTGGCACTAAAAGAGATAGAGCACATTCGCTTTGTATAAGAAACTCTAAGATGGCCGGGTGATATAGAGCCGCCATGTGATCAATTTTTACATCTATACAGTTATTGATACGCCAGAGAATAATGCGTTGAAATGGTTAATAAAACCTCGCTAATTCGTTGCAGTAAAATAACAATACAATTAATACAGTGTCCATGTAATAACAGTAATACATCGAAGTGTTCAGCTTCACACGCCATGATTCGTACATAAACGGGGAAAATAATGATATAAAGTAATGAGAGCATGCTCCACAGCAATTGGTAATAATTAACATGTAAGAATTAATACATAATTAATGAGAAAAGTGTACATGTGTGTACGAGTGAGTGAATAAATACACATACATGATTGGAAACAGTGTTTGTGATTGAAATATTCCTGCTAGCTAGCCCATTAGCCTGTCCATGATATGCCAGTAAGTACCTATACATAAGAAATACAGATACAGTCCACTTAAGCTCTAGATAGCACCACGAAGGTACATACCATACAGTAAGACCTAAAGAGACCTAGGCTAGGAATCCTATGATTCTACATCTATCCATACAGCCACAGATTTCTCCATGGTCCTATCGAGCAACGTGAGATAATTTAGCATATGGGCTGCTGAAAGGACAAACAATCAGGTGCCAATCAGCCTTATCGGCAATCCACAAGTTTTTATTCAAGAAATATTGCTAACAAGTCTAGCCATACAGTATTTACGAGGCCGACATTCAAGCAAAGTAACAACGAGCGCCGATCAGCTATCTCGCCATTCAAAAAATTTGGCCATCAGTCTACGGGGTCAACATTCGAGAGAAGAGAATCGTCTCAGCGTATTCATACAGTTTCATCGGCATTTTTATTTAATAACAATATCAATTACGTAATTTTCGTCATCCATTTTGTCAACAAACAGCAGCGCCATCTGTAGTCGAAAACTTGTACTACACGCATCGATTTCGTCCAATCAAAACAAACGTCAAGAGAGAAAACGTCAAACCTCAACCAATCACAGCGGATTACGTCATCAAGCGTACGCGCCGACCAATAGGACGCAAGCTGGGAGCCCGACGCGTGGGCTGGTGCCGATTGGTCTGCAGCCGCCATTGTTTTACTATTTATTTACAAGCTTTTTACGGATTAGTTTTATAAACAGTTTTATCGATTTTAATCAGTGAAACATGGATAAAAACGACCACGAATCCAAAGGTAATGACGATCTTTCTCTTTTGCGTAATAAAAAGAGGGGTGTACAAGGTTGGATAACTCGTTTGCAAAACGAAATAGATGCGTTGTCGCCATCATCAACAAATTTGCCTCATCTTGAAATAATTGAAGAACGATTACGTTCTCTTTTTTCGAAATATGAAGATTTACTGTTTCAAATAATAGAATTAGATCCTTCACTTGACGATGGCGGCAAGGTTGAGCAAATTTACACCGATTCCATTGTGAAAATCAAACAGTTAGCAAAATTACTTCAGAATGATGTTCACAGCGATTCAAACACAAAAAAGGTTCCATCTACTGTGAATACTAAGCTGCCAACCATCACAATTCCGCCGTTTAGTGGCAAATATTCAGAATATAAACCCTTTATAGGTCTTTTCAATTCTCTCATACACAATAATGATAACCTAGACAATATACAAAAATTGTACTATCTCAGAGGATTCTTAAGGGGGGAAGCCTCAGATTTAATTAAAAATTTACCATTATTAGATTCAAGCTATGAAGAAAGTTTGCAAATCATAAAAGCGAGATATGACAACGAATTTTTAATAAAATCTGAGCACATCAACATGTTGTTAGACATCCAAACAATTACTAGATCTTCAGCTGTAGTTTTAAGACAATTTCTCACAAAAATAACACAAAATCTAGCCTCCTTAAAAAACATAGGGGTCAATATCGAGAACTGCCCTGTAATCCTCACTATTTTACTCAGAAAGCTGGACACATTGTGCAGTAGGGAATACCAAATAATGTGTAGTCATGAAAAAAAGGAGCCTTCCCTTAATAATCTCATGCTATTTCTAGACGAACGAGCGAGGGCGCTGGAGAACAGCGGCCAACAACAACAACAACAACAACTTCAGTATCACCCGCTGAGTCCAGAGCACAAGGTGCTCGAGCGAGTCAGGGCACACTATCGCAATACAGGACAAAGAGTTCCCTACCCACCACAACACAGGTACAACAGACCTCCACCGCCAGCCACTATGAAAGCTGTCGAGGAAAAGCGGCCCCCAGCCACTATGAAGGCTGTCGAGGAAAAGCAGCCCCCAGCCGCTGTGGACAAGGCGATGGAAGAAAGTACTTCTTCTTCACCAAAGGAGCAAGGGCAGTGCATATATTGTAAGTCACAAACCCACAAACTTTTTAATTGTGCAAAATTCAAATTATTGCCTCCCTGTGACAGACTAAATTTTGTCACAGGCAGAAAATTATGCAAAATATGTCTAAATAGGCATGTTTACAAGTGTCGCTATCACTTCATATGTAACAAGTGCAAAGGAAGCCACAATAGTCTTATACATGTGGACAAGGCCGTTCATCCAGTCTCATTTTTGTCAGAGACAGATTGTACACAGGTACTATTGCCGACTGTACAAGTAAAAATCATAGCCGACGACGGCAGAGAAGTTATTGTTAAAGCGCTGCTTGACAGTGGCTCACAAATGTCTTTTATTACAAAAGACTTAATGCAGTTATTAAAATTGAATCCCAAACCCATAAAATCAAGAGTTTTAGGTATTGGCAACAATATAAGAAATTTAGATAAATATGTCACTATAAAATTACACTCATTAATCAAAGAATTTCAAATAGATGTGTCATGTTTTGTCCTTGATAGAATTACCACTATGTTACCTCAAGAAAAAATTGATATCTCCAAGATTGTGCTGCCCTCCAACATCAGCCTTGCTGACAAAGACTTCCATAAACCAAGTGAGATACATTTATTAATTGGTGCTGATGTGTTTTTTCAGATGGTGGAGACTGGATCGATGAATATAGGAAGATTGACCCCAGCAACAGACTCGAGAGATTGCGTTGCGTGCCCCCCAGCCACAGAGGCAGAGGACCACCACGCTTCCTCCCGTCACCTCAATCCAAGCCCGAATGAGCAGCCTAGTCCTTCACACATGCACAACGCAACAGCTCCAACAATACAGCTTTTGAGTACTCACTTTGGTCATGTCATAGCGGGGAAATTTCCATTTATGTTAAAGTCACAAAATCCAGTTTCTTTAAAATGTACCGATTGTAGAGAAATTAATGAGAATGTAAAAACATTTTGGCAATCAGAAAAGGTACCAGAGATATTTCCTGAAAAATTATCAGAACATGACACATGTCAACAATTATTCAAAAATTCAGTTAAACTTGAAAATAATCAATTTACAGTAGAACTACCCACAAAGTTGCCACTTGACTCCATTAACAGTTCATTGGGGGATTCATTTCATTTAGCATTGAAAAGGTTTCACAATTTAGAAATTCGATTACAAAAAGATTCTGCACTATCAGAATTATATACAAACTTTATAAATGAGTATTTAGATTTGGGGCACGGTTCCATTGTGGATATAAATCAATTTGATTTTGATAAAGATCCTTTATACTTCTTACCTCATCATCCTGTTATCAGAATGGACAAAATAACTAACAAATGCAGAACTGTCTTTGATGGAAGTATGAAAACAAATAAGAAAATCTCATTAAATGATTTATTACTCAATGGACCCGTGGTTCAAAGGGAACTGTTTGACATTTTAATACTTGCTAGAGTGGACAAATACATTTTTGTAACAGACATAAGGCACATGTTCAGAGCAATCAATATGAATGAAAAATATCGTTCTTTACAGAATATTTTATGGAGAGATTCACCTAATAAAAATGTACAGTGTATCCAACTGAATACAGTAACATATGGCCTTAAGTCTTCTACATATCTAGCCACTCGCTGTCTAGCAGAGCTAGCTGAAAGATACAGAGAACAATTTCCTGTAGCTTCATTTATTTTACATAACCAGACATATGTAGATGATGTGTTGGCAACAGCGCCATCTATTGAATTGTTATTGGAAGCCAAGGAGCAACTTTGTGAACTTCTTAAAATGGGGGGTTTTCAACTTCACAAGTGGTCTTCAAATGCAGTTGAGGTTTTAAAAGACATTCCCACTGATAAGCAATATTTTGATAATATAGAACTGCAAAAGGATAACTTGTCATTAAAGACATTAGGTCTCAATTACAATGTCAGTACAGATACGCTTAACCTTGCTTCACCCACGCCTGAAGGCAAAATTCCAGACACTAAACGTGGCATATTGAGTTATGTAAGTAGATTCTATGATCCACTCGGGATCGCTGGACCTTTAGTCGTCTGCGCCAAGGCCATATTACAAAAAATTTGGCAGTCACACGTTGACTGGGATTCTATCATTGACCAAGAGTTGAAAAAAGCATGGCATGAATTTTATGAAAGCTTAATTATTATGAAACCTATTAGCATAAACCGTCATGTTAACTTAGAGAATGCTGTGTGTATACAATTGATAGGCTTCGCAGATGCGTCTTCTTCTATCGCTCATGGGTGTTGCATTTACATTAGGGTGGTTGACTCGACTGGCAATGTCAAGGTTTCTCTGCTTTGTTCTAAATCCAGGATTAATCCCATTAATCAAAGCCTCACTACACCTAAATTGGAATTAAATGCTGCGCTACTGCTATCAAAGCTCAGTCTTAAGGTCTATAATACTTTATCTCTGAAAATTCACATAAACAATGTAATTCTATACTCTGATTCACAGGTCGTACTAGCATGGATAAAAACAGATATTTTAAAATTAAAAACGTATGTGGCTAACCGAGTTAAAGCGATTTCAGAGAACACAGCTGACTTCACTTGGGCGTACGTGACGTCGGAGCAAAATCCAGCCGACTGCTTGAGCCGAGGTGTGCTACCACACGAGCTGCAAGACCACCACCTATGGTGGAAAGGTAACAGTTTGCTTCACGAAAGTAAGTATGAAGTTCCATCTGCTATACCTACCTGTAGCATAGAATTACCAGAGATGAAGGATGCAGGAGTAGCTCATTCCATGGTTTGTACACCAGATAGTCAACCTCCTCTAAATCTAGACTTTCTAGACAAGTATTCCCAACTGCACAAGATGACTAGAGTTCTAGCATATGTTTTAAGATTTTGCAACAATATTCGTAATAAATCAAGCAGAAATACAAATAATTTCATTACTTCTCGAGAGATTGATGAGTCATTATCTTTGGTTATTAAATATGAACAACAGAAATGTATGAAAGATGTAATTCATTCTTTACAATGTAAGCAAAATGTTAATAATCAGCATTATAATTCTCTGTGTCCATTCATTGATGACAAGGGCCTGGTAAGAGTAGGTGGACGATTACAAAACTCCAATGTACCTTATGCACAAAAGCACCCAATTATTCTACCTAAAGGTTCACGTATCATACAATTAATTGTTAATTCAGAGCATTTAAAAAACCTTCATGCAGGACCCAGATTAATATTGTCTTCAATTAATCAAAAGTATTGGATCATTAATGCTATTAGAGAAATAAAAAAGGTTATTCATAAATGTATAATTTGTTGGAAACTTAAGAAGCATGTATCTGAGCAATTGATGGGTAATATTCCCAAGGATAGAGTAAATATTTGTCGTCCTTTTCAAAAGATAGGTATTGATTTTGCTGGACCAATATCAGTGAAAATGTCTTCCTTACGTAAATCTGTTGTTGGCAGTGGTTACATCTGTGTGATAGTGTGCTTTGTGACAAAAGCTGTTCACCTAGAGTTGTGTTCTGACTTAAAAACGAGTACTTTTCTTGCATGCCTTAAGCGTTTTATATCACGCAGGGGACTCCCTAGCGACATCTATTGTGACAATGCGTCAACTTTCAAATGTGCTGATACAGAATTGCAAAAATTGTACAAATTACATAGTTCTAAGGAACATCAGTCGTTAGTACAGTCATTTAGTGCTGAAAAAGGCATCAATTTTCATTTTATACCTTGCTACTCTCCCATTGTAGGTGGATTATGGGAATCAAATGTAAAAGTTACTAAGTATCATTTAAAACGAACTGTACAAAGGTCATTACTTACATACGAGCAATTAAATACTGTATTATGTGAAATCGAGGCTATCTTAAATAGCAGACCACTTTTGCCTATTTCAAATGATGTTAACAATTTTTCATATTTAACTCCAGGACATTTTATAATTGGTACTAGTTTAAATTCATATCCTGAAAAAGATGTATCTGAAACACCTGTCAATAGATTAAAATTTTGGGAACTTTGTAATAATATGAAACAATCATTTTGGAAAGTCTGGAGCAATCAATATTTGAATACTTTACAGTGTAGACCTAAGTGGAAAAATGTAATGCCTAATTTAACTATTGGATCTTTAGTAATTTTAAAAGAAGATAACAGTCCACCTATGTATTGGCCAATGGCTCGAATCACCAATGTCTTTCCAGGATCAGATAATTTAGTTAGAACTGTAGAAGTAAAAACTGCAAATGGCCGATTACATAGGCGATCTGTTACCAAGGTATGTTTATTGCCTATAGAAAATTAATTGCAATTCTTGTATCAGCACAGGTGGGTGTAGCACTCACTAATATTTTAAATTTTCTTTTTTATGTTTTCATAAAAAAGCTTAAGACAATGCATGCGTGGCGTTGCTGCAGAGGGTGCTGTCGAACCTAAAAGGTTGTTATTTTCTTATTGCAGAGCATGCCTCTGCAGCAACTACCTAGGACGTGCATTATTGTGCTGTGCTTCTCCTGAAGTACCTTCAAGACGGCCCTGAAAGATGGTGTCCGCAAATGTATTATGTATTATTGTTTTATGTATGAGTGAGATGAGCCACTCAACTCACTCATACATAAAATAAGCAAATTAAAATATATATCATTTATGTTGTTAGTAAATTCATGTGTGGCGTTGTTATAAAGGGCGCTGCCGAGCCTAAAAGGCTGTTTATTTTCTTATTGCAGAGCGTGCCTCTATAGCAGCTACCTAAGACGTGTAATATTAATATTGTTGTGTTTTTCCTGAAACACTTTCAAAGACGGCACTGAAATACGATGGCCGCAAATATGCATGTAAGGTATCTTGGTAGATACAAGATGAAAGAGTCGATTTTTCTTTTAAAAGCATGAATATACAAGTGTATCTTAAATTCTTACTAGAATCATGTTAAGTTTTATGTTATACAAAATGTAAAATTTATTCAAAAAATAATGCATGTTAGTATATAGTGTTATATAGTGTTTTACATTTATGAAAGAAAACAAAATGTAAAGTTCACTTTATTTTATTGCATGTTTACATAAGCGTCTTTAATGCGACGTCATATTATTATTAGATATAAGCTTAGTAATACATATTGACATAGTGCATTAAGCTATGATGTTGTAACCTGAGGAGAGCTTTCTTGTGTCATGATGTTCAAATGTTTCACATAATGTAAATTTTTTCTTTGTTCCAGGCCCCTAAGGCCTCTTGCATATGGTATCGCATGCTATCAATATTGCTCTAACATATAGTCATTTGTTTTGCTATATTAATATCATAATTAATGTAAGAACTAAAAATTTTCGAAAATATTCATTGTAAGAGCTTTCATTTACTGAGGTAGGGCATAGATGTCGCTACTTTCTTTGAAAATTGTGAACTTTGAGCATCGCGATGGAAGAAAGCACTTCAAATACAATGATTAGATAGATGAAGCTTTTAGAAAAGGCTTTTTGACTTGTAAATTGTCTTTTTTGCTGTGGAACATGTTCGAATCCTACCGAACATAAATGTAATTTTCATTGCGGCATCCCTAAAACGCAGGATGTCCGCTTCCGTGTTATTGTTATTATAGTGGCACTAAAAGAGATAGAGCACATTCTCTTTATATAAGAAACTCTAAGATGGCCGGGTGATATAGAGCCGCCATGTGATCAATTTTTACATCTATACAGTTATTGATACGCCAGAGAATAATGCGTTGAAATGGTTAATAAAACCTCGCTAATTCGTTGCAGTAAAATAACAATACAATTAATACAGTGTCCATGTAATAACAGTAATACATCGAAGTGTTCAGCTTCACACGCCATGATTCGTACATAAACGGGGAAAATAATGATATAAAGTAATGAGAACATGCTCCACAGCAATTGGTAATAATTAACATGTAAGAATTAATACATAATTAATGAGAAAAGTGTACATGTGTGTACGAGTGAGTGAATAAATACACATACATGATTGGAAACAGTGTTTGTGATTGAAATATTCCTGCTAGCTAGCCCATTAGCCTGTCCATGATATGCCAGTAAGTACCTATACATAAGAAATACAGATACAGTCCACTTAAGCTCTAGATAGCACCACGAAGGTACATACCATACAGTAAGACCTAAAGAGACCTAGGCTAGGAATCCTATGATTCTACATCTATCTATACATACAGCCACAGATTTCTCCAAATAGTAGTTTGTGACAGTTCCATAATAAGAATAATTAAAATATGAATGAGGTAAAAAACATAAAAGAGTTTTTAAAAGCTTTTTCGGATGTTTACATATGACTCGCAGACATAGCCCAAAGAATTGCGTGGCTCAAATGGGGCAGGGCACAATGCAAGGAGAACAGACGGCCGTTGGGGTGGGAAGGTCCTTGAGTGAGGACTCTCTCCAGGTGGACCGATGATCTCTATTAAAGGTCGCGGGAGTCCTTTGGATGCGGGTGGCACAGGACCGATCTGTGTGGAGAATATTGGAGAAGACCTATGTCCAGCTATGGACGTCTTTGGGCTGAAATGATGAGGATGGTGATGAAATTTGACTGCCTCGGTGACGCAGTGGAGAGTTGGTCACACTTAAAGCAACGGCTGCGCTTCCTGGTGGTTTATATATTGAATATAACAATTGAGAATATAGCTGTCGCATTCAAACAAAGGGTACCTACACAGCGCGTGTGAAAGGGAGACGAACTGCTAAAAATATCTGATGGTCTAGATTGACCATCATATTTGACAAGGCTTGACAGACTGTCTTAGCGCGAAAATATTTAAGAGAACTGACCCTCTAGAAACCGACCTAAAGTGAGAATGAGCAAGGAAGAACTCCTCGTTCATCAGAGTTACATCTTCAGATATCAAACGAGTTGAAATAACTCGTAAAGTTCTTAAGTGCAAGAAAATTTTAACACGTCAAGGCGAAAGTTAAATGCGATTACTGCAGTCGCGAGTCTCAGCGACTATTATGTTGTGTGGAGTTTGCCAACTTCAATTCTTGCTGTTAACTAACTTTAACGACTTATTTAGTTTGGCGTCAGAAAAATTGCTTTACACCTTCAATCTGGTGTTGAAGACTGCTGAAATTAAATTGATGTAAATTTACCTACTGAAAAAGAACTTTTTTCTTTACTTGATAGGTGGCATGCGAGCAAATAGGTATATCACGTGATTGGTCGCGATTGCCGCCGTCTGCTTTAAGAGTCTCAAGTGATCTGCTAATTTCTAAAATGTTAAAATGTTTGCGTTGGTTGTTGACTTTATCGATAAATAACAATTGTATAATGATAACTAAACAAGTTGGTAGGTATGTTTGAGTTTGTGTTTTCAATTTTAGTTATGCTGACGATAAATAAATAAAAATAAATAAATAAATAAATTGAGACAACATCACATACATTGTCCTGGTCCCAAACTAAGGTTCTCCTTTGTGCTATGGAAACCAGAAACAACGAAGGTATCACAAACACCCAGACCCAACACAAATATCTGTTTCATCAACAAACATTTGTGTCGGAGCGGGAATTCAACCCGCGACCCTTACGTCTCAACCGGCGCTCAAACCACTGCGCTAAAACGGGTCGTCAATAAATAAAAATAAAATGGATGGATAAATGGAGCTCTTATATGCGCAAAGAAAACGATTTCTTAAAAAAAAATTGTGCAAGGTTAATGAGCTGACAAAAGAAGAATGTATATTTTTAATAGGATTAAAGCTTTACAATAACAGATGGCACTAACAGTATGTATGATTCATATCTTACACCTCTCTGACATATGAGTAATTTTCTCTGCAGTGTGAGTGAAATAAAACCAAGCAAGATGTAAGTATTATAGTTTAAGTTAGGGCTGTCAGGCTTTGGAACCAAAAAAATCGGTAAAAAACTTTAAGTTAAACGGTTTTATCTTATGTGCACTGAAAACTAGAAAAAAATAATAACAATGAGGTATTCTGAAGTTCTAGTTCAGAAATATTTTAGTACATAGGCAGAATAGCTTTTAGGCATATTAGACTAAAATAAAAACGTGGGGCCCATAACTATTGCTGTAATACTTACTTCTATACTAAGTGCGGATTGCATCGACTTACTATAATCGTAACTGGAGATTTTGACAATCAATAACCAGCCGTGGCGGCTTCACCAGCGAACGCTGAGCTCATGATCTACCAAAGTATAATGATACGAGTATGCTTTGCCATAGGCAGAATTTCAGAGGGGCCCCACGTTTATATTTTGTCTAATATGCCTAAAAGCTATTCTGCCTATGTACTAAAATATTTCTGAACTAGAACTTCAGAATACCCTCATTGTTATTATTTTTTTCTAGTTTTCAGTGCACATAAGATAAAACCGTTTAACTTAAAAGTTTTTTTACCGATTTTTTATTTTCTAGTTTTTAGTATTTAACGAAAATGCCAACCGAATATTCCTCATTAAATATTTAATTCATTAATTGGTTCATTTTTGTTACATGGTTTTTTACCAGATAATTTATTATAACTAATTCCTCAATACATAGCCCTTCCAGAGACTTGACTCGACTTAGAGCCACGTATGCTTACCCTTCCTCAAACAATTTTCAGCCCAAATACACTACTGCATGGTCGACTGTGCTGCCCATGACAAAATTAAGGGTAACATCCTTCTTTCAGCTGTACCATAATTGAATTTTGCTGGAAACCGTATATGTATGGCTTTCGGGTGTATAACGTGTATGCTCTGCCAAAGTCAATCCAAACTGATGATACATATGTTTCGTACATTTGGGTTCGACGGAACTGGGGCCAAACAATTTCTGTAATGTGGCCTTTTACCAATCCTTTTATCCGGGAGAAGACGGAGTCACAACCGAGCTTCTGAAAGCTGCCGGCAAGCCGGTGCTGAAGTAACTTCGGCGTATATTTAAGTCGGATCTTTTCTTCGGGAGAACTCCAAGTGGTCTATAAAGAAGCTTTTGACTCCGTCGAGACCTGGTCTGTTGTCGAGGTCTTGCAGAGGTGCCAAGTCGATTGGCGATATATCGAGGTGCTGAGGTGTCTGTATGACGCCGCTAATATGTCCGTAGTAATCCAAAATGGCCAAACCGAGCCTGTCCTGCTGCGACGTGGTGTGAGACAAGGAGTTGTTATACTTATACTTTTGCTCCTACAAATATTTCAAGTACTGATGGTAAGCCTCCAGTCTTATATATATCTGTTGGTTGGTATTTCGTGTGGCGTCAATTAGTTGGTCCTGTACTTTAATGGTATAAATTCGAGATCCCTAAGCCATTTAGTGGCTGCGCCCATCTTAAATATTGAGCTTGTATAGTGCACTGTATTCTCTTGTCAAGCCCTTTT